>SJYC01062951.1:0-145051 GCA_006408675.1 Madoqua kirkii
TGTCCGACTCTTTGTGACTCCATGGCTCACCAGGTTCCTCTGTCCATGGGATTTCCCACTGGAAAATACTGAAGTGGTTTGTTATTTCTTTCTCCAGGGGATCTTCCCTACTCAGGGATCTAACCCTCGTGTCTTGCATAGCAGGTACATTCTGAACCACCCAGAGCTACTCTAACCTATAGGGATGGTCAATAGTTGCCTGCTACCTGACCCTGGGATGATTAAGAAAGATGAATAAAGTTGTTTGTCAAGAATCAAAACTGGAACTGGCAAGAAGTAAGGGGGTTTGTTGAGCAAGGGTTGGTTGGGACCTCAAATGGTTGCATCTTTACAAGGAAGGGCCTTGAGACCATAAGCGTGCAGTTGGCAGTGGACATTGTTTTCAGATTGGTTAGTAGTGTCCCTGAGTTTGATACAGTTCAGAAAGTTCAAGTTCTCAGTCATGGAAGAACATGTCTGAAACTACACCCACAATGGCTACCCAGTTCCATTTTGAATGCCTGAACCACACTGGTGCTATTTTGAGTTTTTAATGAATTCTTTTCTCTAATGGTTAAGGTAGATGTTCCATGCATATTTAAATGACCACACTGCAGGTTGTTCTAATTAGTGTACACTTACAACAGGTAGCAAGCCAGGATGACTTAGGCATACCTCAGTACTATAGGATTTCTTCCTTCATCGTCAACTATAACTTCTACAGCTGATTAGCAAAAGATAGGTTCTACTCCTAGAGGTCACATCCCTTTTATGAAGGACATAATTATTTCTTGTTTGAAAAAATCCTTTCAGATGTTCTTTGTAGCCTTTGGGTTCAAAAATTAAATCCCTCAACTTAATAAAGGGTTTTTCATGATCAGCCCTGTGCTGCCCCACCCTCTAGACTCCTCTTCTCCTACAGCTGCACCTCCCTAAATGTTACCCTAACTTCTCCATCTTCAACGTGCTATTCTCTCTGCCAAATGTATCATTAGCTCTTCTCATTACTAATTTTTCATTTAAACGAGGGCTGGGATGCAGAATGAGGGGAACTTTTGGAATGTTAGTTGTGTTTTCTTTTTTTTTTTTAATGGCATGTGCAATTTCCCCAACCAGGGATCCAACCCATGTTCCCCTGCAGTGAAAGCATAGAGTCTAAACCAGTGGCTGCTAACTCACTTCAGTCGTGTCCGACTCTGTGTGACCCCATAGACGGCAGCACACCAGGTTCCCTCGCCCCGGGATTCTCCAGGCAAGAACACTGGAGTGGGTTGCCATTTCCTTCTCCAATGCATGAAAGTGAAAAGTGAAAGTGAAGTCGCTCAGTCGTGTCTGACTCTTCGTGACCCCATGGACTGCAGCCCACTAGGCTCCTCTGTCCATGGGATTTTCCAGGCAAGAGTACTGGAGTGGGGTGCCACTGCCTTCTCCACTGGACCACTAGGAAAATCCCTGTTTTATTTATTTAAACATTTTTAAAAATTTATTTCCTTATTTCTATGTTTGGCTGCATCGGGTCTTAGTTTCAGCACATGGGACTCCTTCGTGGTGCACAGGCTTAGTTGCTCAGCGGCATGTGAGATCTTAGTCCCCCAACCAGGGATCGAACCAGCATCCCCTGTGCTGGAAGGTGGATTCTTTACCAGGAAAGTCCCTTGTGTTTACTTGTTGATTGTGCTATTTGTCAGACGTTTATGAAAATTCTCAAACTGTTGCTTAGGATTCTGGCACTTTTCTCTACATAAAACTTTATTTAAAAAATTATTTAAGGACTAAGAATAAAAAGCAGAGGGTCTTCCCTGGCAGTCCAGTGGTTAAGGCTGCATGCTTCCCCTGCCGGGGGCATGGGTTCCATCCCTGATAGGTGAACCAAGATTACAAAGAAAGAAGAGAAGATTGGAAAATCTGTGAACTGAGGTATGGAGCAGGAACTTTCAGAAGAGAGCAAGTAATGGAGGCAAACAGAGGGAACCCTTGTTGATGTTCAGTCGCCTGGTGTGTCTGACTCTTTGCAACCCCATGGACTGCAGCATGCCAGGCCTCCCTGCCCCTCACCGTCTCTCAAAATTGGCCTAAGTTCATGTCCATTGCATCCGTGATGCCATCCAGCCATCTCATCCTCTGACACCCTCTGCTCCTTCTGCCTTCTACCCTAAGGGAGAAAAAAGACAGAGAGACAAAAGCCATGTGGTCCCTGAAAGAGCCAGGAAATGTAGGTAGTCACTAGGACCTCTTTGTGGTTTAGTCACTAAGTCGTGTCTGACTCTTGCAGCCCCATGGACTGTAGCCCACCAGGCTCCTCTGTCCATGGGATTTTCCAGGCAAGAATTTTGAAGTAGATTGCCATTTCCTTCTCCAGAGGATCTTCCCAACCCAGGGACTGAACCCAGGTCTCCTGCATTGCAGGCAGATTCTTTACAGACTGAGCTATGAGGGAAGCCCAACCTCTTTGTCACTAGCAAAACCATCTCACTTGTCCAGTCTAAATGTGACTGTAAAACAAATCTGCTTTTTATGAGTAGACTGAGTTAGTCTCTGCTATCTGCAACGAAATGAGCTACACTAAGGAAATGGCAACCCACTCCAGTACTCTTGCCTGGAAAATTCCATGGACAGAGGAGCCTGGTAGGCTACAGTCCATGGAGCCGCAAGAGTCGGACACGACTTGGGGACTAAACCATGACTAAACCAAGACAAGTAGGAACCTAGCTGGGTCAGTAATATGAAGCAGTTAGTACCATGATAAATGTATAGCCTTCAATCAAATGTTAACTCTCTGTGATATGTGGTTTTTTTTTTTTTTTTAATTTTACTTTTGTTGTTGTTGTTGCTGCTGTTTGGTTCCTTACATATACATTCTGTTTTATGGGCCAGTTTAGTGAAGCCCCAGATATTCAGTTAAACACTGACTTGGGTGTTGTTGGATATTTTGTAGATAAAAAGTCAGGAATCCCTTTAGTTGGAATTCCAGTGATTAGGACTCTGCTTCCATTTCAGGAGTCACAGGGTTCAAACCCTAGTAGGGGAACAAAGATCTTGAATGCCCTGCAGCACTGCCAAAAAGAAAATGCTTGATTGTATTTTACATAATCTGAGTGAGCCTTATTCAGTTAGTAAGGCTTGAAGAAGAGAATTGAGAGGCTTCCAGGGAGATATTTCAGCAGAGGACTGAAGCTTCTGCTTTAGAGTTCTCACCAGCCCTTCGTGCCACCCTGTACTGCAGATTTCAGACTCTGTGCCAGCTCCTACATTCGTGTGAGTCAACTCCTTAATGTGTATCTTTTTTGTTTGTTTGTTTCTTATTTTTTTCCTTTTAAACTTTTTATTTTGCATTGGGGTATAGCCAATTAACAAACAAATGTGATAGCTTCAGGTGAACAGCGAAAGGACTCAACCATACACACACATGGATCCATCCAAACTCTGCTCCCATCCAGGGACATAACATGGAGCCGCATAACATGGAGTAGAGTTCCATTTGCTATAATGTATGTATCTTTTTCTGGTTCTCTTTCTCTGATGGAACCCTGACTCCCTTTCTTGCACATTGTTCGGCCTTTAAAGTGTTTCATAAATCATTGGTAAAGAAAGTTTCTAGACATGTGCTCACCTGTGCACTTGAATCTTCTCAACCCCTGAAATTAAGTGGAATAGTCTGTATGTTAATAAATAAACATTGGAGAATAGAAAACAAGAATTCCAGTTGAGTCCTAAGTTTTCAATGGTATTTTTCTAAAATTTTAACTATTAAAAACTTAATGCTTTTTTTGATAAAACTGTATGGAGTAAAAAGCATTAAGTTTCCTTTCCCCTACTTTCTCTCTCTCGTCTTATTTTTCTCTCTGGAGATAACCCCAGATGAGTTTGGATTTTATCCTTTCAGTCTGTAGTGGCTAAGTGTTATGTGTATCTTCAAGTGTCTGCTGCTCAGCTGGCGGCCGGGTCCAACCCTCTGTGACCTCATACTCTGCTTCCCAGGTGGCTCAGTGGTAAAGAATTCACCTGCCAGTGCAGGAGGCTCCGGAGACTTGGGTGCGATCCCTGGGTCAGGAAGATCCCCTGGAGGAGGAAATGGGAACCCACTCCAGTATTTTCACCTGGGAAATCCCATGGACAGAAGAGCCTGGTGGGCTGCAGTCCCACTGTCCTTGTGCTCAGTCAGGTCTGACCCTTTGTGACCCCACAGACTGGAGGGGGTTGACATTTCCTTCTCCAGGGGATCTTCCTGACTCAGGGACCGAAACTGTGTCTCCTGTATCTCCTGCATGTCAGGCAGATTCCTTACCACTAGCGCCACCTGGGAAGCCTGAAGAGGAGAGGGACCCTGAAATACGGGGTGGTTAGTTTTTATGGGCTGAATAGTTTCCTGGGCTGATTAAGTGGGAGGAACATTCTAACCAGCTTGGAGGAGGGGTAGGGATTTTTCAGAATGGGGACACCACCCACTTTTTGGCCTTTTTGGCCCTGAACTGTCCTGGCCCCTGTGGGTGTGTCATTTAGAGGATAATAAATTACAATTATAATTAGTGTTTAATGAGCTCAAGATCTACTGAAAGTTGAACCTAGTTGGTTCTAAGCAGTTTACGTTAATGATTGTGCCCTGCCCCTTCCTTCTGGTCTCCAAATCTATTTTAGTTCAAGAGAATATGCATTCAAATATAAAGAATCCTACATTAAATATTGGCATTTCAAGCTGAAAGAAGAGAATTTGAGTCTCTACACAGTGTTGACATGTTTTATTTTACCTTTTTATAGGTTTAATTTGTTAGATTTCCTTGCAACAGGCTTCAGTAGTTGAGGCTCATGGACTTAGGTGCTGTGTGGCATGCGGGGTCTTCCTGAACCAGGGATCAAGTCCGTGTCTCCTGCATTGGCAGGTGGACTCTGAACCACTGGACCATCAGGGAAGTCCCTAGGTTTCTGTCTTCTAAACAGAAAATGGCAATGCTATTCACTAAAATAGTGCCAGCTTTGTGTAATCCTCTAACTTAATACGAAACATATATGAAAAGTTAACATCATATCCATTTTACAGATAGAAAAGTAAAACTTTACAAAGGTTAAATACTTTGCCCACTGTGGCAGGGAGTCAGAACTCTGGATTTATCTGTTTTGGGTGCACTTACACGATACTTGGTATTTTATATCTGGCTTCTCCCACTTAGCACAGTGTTTTGAAGGATGTGTTGTAGGATATGTGTGTGTGTGTGTGTGTGTCTTGTCACTGTCGTTCTGACTCTCTTTGGCTCCTCTGTCCATGAGATTCTCCAGGCAAGAATACTGGAGTGGGTTGCCATGCTCTCTTCCAGAGGAATCTTCCCAACCCAGCGATCAAACCCAGGTCTTGCGCATTGCAGACGTATCCTTTACCATCTGAGCCACCAAGGAAGCCCAAGAATACTGGAGTGGGTAGCCTATCCGTTCTCCAGGGAATCTTTCTGACCTGGGACTCAGACCCGGCTCTCTTGCATTGCAGGTGGATTCTTTATCAGCTGAGCTACCAGGGAAGCCCTTCCATTTTTAGACTTCTACCAGTAATGCTGCTAGAATATTCACATGCAAGTCTTTGTGTGAACCTTTGTTGTTAGTTCTCTTGGGTGTGTGCCAAGGAGAGGGACTGCTGTGTCATACAGTAATCTCGTACTGACTTTTGAGGAACCACCAAACTTTTAAATGTAATTTCATACTGACTTTTGAGGAACTACCAAACTTTTTAATAGTGGTTGCACAATTTTACATTTCCTCTAGCCAATATATGGTTCTAATTTCTCCACTTTCTCACCAGTAATGGTTATTACTATTTTTTTGGTTTGTTTGTTTATACCCATCATAGTAACTAGAAGTGGTATCTCACTGTGGTTTTCCCTCATGATTAAGGATGTCCAGAATCTTTTCATCCGCTTACTAGTGGTCTGTTAATATTCCTTGGAGAAATGTATTGGCATTTTTTTTTTTTTTTTTTTATGGAGCCGAACATCAGGTGGGATCTTAGTTCCCAACCAGGGATGGAACCGGAACCCCCTGCATTGGGAGTCTTAACCACGAGATTGCTCAGAAGTCCCTAAATTAGGTTGTGTATATTCTGGATAGTAGACTCTTATCAGATAATATCTGTAAATAATTCCCTCAGTCTGTGAGTTTGAAACCGAATCCTCGTAAAACAGAGTTCCTCTGCTGAGTTTATGATTAACATCTCTATCTAAAACTTTGTTCCCCTTCTTGTCCCACTCCTGTCCACCTCAGGACTGAGTCCTATCAAAAGGAGGGCTGAAAAGGATATGCCCAGGAAAGGCCCTGCTGTGTTCCCTGTTTCTTATTTGTAGAAAAAGTCTTTAGTATCTTAGGCCTTCCCTGAGTTTTGAAGAGCAGACTTATGCAGGTACGAATTAGGAGCTTTCTCCTAATTCTCCTAATTCTCTTAGATTTAGGTATTTGATAAACTTTGAATTAATTTGTGTGTGTGCGTGAGATCCACATTCAGTCTTTTGTCGATGGATATCCACTTGTCCCAGCATCATTTGCTGAGAATACTGTTCTTTCTCTACTGAATGGTCCCAGCACCCTTATCAGAACTCAGTTGAACATAGATGTGTGCACTTATTCTTGGACTCTGAAGTCTATTCCATCATACGGATTTTGTGTAGCTTAACTTTTTAAAAATCGCCTTTG
The DNA here is from genome assembly GCA_006408675.1 of Madoqua kirkii. Lineage (NCBI taxonomy): Eukaryota > Metazoa > Chordata > Mammalia > Artiodactyla > Bovidae > Madoqua > Madoqua kirkii. The sequence goes on from SJYC01062951.1 coordinate 6,649, forward strand.
GAATTACTTTAGTTTGACCTTTTATCTCCAAAGCTCCCAAATTATCATTTATTCAGCTGACTGAGCCAGAATCAAATTTACTGTGGGAAAAATTTACTAAAAAAATCAAGAAAATGGATTTCATAGCAATGTTAATACAGCATTAGACTATGTTACAATTATATGGTTTACTATTAGCATTTCCAAAGGTATAAATGTATGAGACATTACAAATCCATTTTAACAAATCAAAAAGGGAAATTATGATAAAAATGAGACACTGCATGCCATAAACATATATATGAATACACGAATAAGGATTTTTAATATTTAATTCTTCACAAATTATATACAATAAGAGTAAAACAGTACAATTATGCATTCAAGTTTTTTTCTTTTTTTGCTTTCAACTTTTCCTGTAGATCTGTTTATCTGCATTGCAAGGGTTGCTAGGTTATAGTTGTGTGATGGTTATTCTGAATGTTTTTCTCACAGTCCATGATAGTTATTAGGAACAAATAACCAGTTTGTGCTGTGGTGGATCATTTCATTGTAATGGATAAAACACGATTTCCTTGCAATGCTCTGTCATCCTTCTCTCTCAAATACTGTCTTCTGTCACAGTCTCTTATATTGTCACATCTTTGAGAGAAGGGACCCATACATGCAGAAAAACAAGAGAAAAAATCTTGACCTGGTTGACTTTCCTGAGGTTCGGAGAGAATGGACTTTTTTTTCCTCAATATTCAAGCAACTTCCTTCCAAGCGATCACTAGTTACGTGGGAAACGTGTGCTTGCACAGTTAAGATTCTAGAAGGATCTTTTTGCCAATTTGTTACCTGGGGTATTAATTCGCTTGTAGCATATCTTTGTCACAGCCCTCAAATTCATTTTAAGCTCCTTTATTAAACAACATCCTAACGGTGATCATGCATATTCCATGCCAAGAAAAAATTAGTATGTACAAACATTAAAATCAGGCTTCAGACAATTAGACACAGAACACATGCTTGGATATTAATGCTTTGAATAGACAGCTTGGGGGTGCAGTCACCCAAGTCCTCTCCTTAGGTTCTGTGGATCGCAGGGTGGCAAGTTTGTTCACGTGAAAGTGAACCCCAAAGAAAAAGAGTAGAAAAATCTATTGTTAATACCGTTGAAAACGCAGAACAAGAATCAAATAATTAAAAATACTGGTCATAAAACCTCTGATCCTCTCACCATGCTCCTCAGCATTAACCTCTTGCTTTCTCTGCTTAGAAGTCAAGAGTACTGACCCTTAGGGGTTCTCAGGCCTTGCAGTTCTGCCATTTCCCAGTAGGGGGCGATGTTACATTAAAAAACTGAATCCGTTTTTTTTTGGCATTAACCCTGGTGGGTCTGTGTTCCTTCTCTTTTCAAGACATTTTTTTAAAAAAGTCCTCTATGAATACTTTTTTTCTAAACTCAAAGAAAGTGACAGTTGCAGAACAGCAGAATTCTTCAAAGACAATTCTTTTACCCACTATCTTCACAGATACTTCTTTGTATGCGACATTCTTGAAGGTTGGTATCAAAGTCCCAAAATACGAAATGCATCCCGCAAATCATCAACCTCATAGAGTGGCTGTGGAGAAAGACAGTGGGTGCCTTTGTAATTTTTGTGTTAAGTTTTTCTTTTTAAAATTTATATCTTTTGGTTGCACGCATCTGGGATCTTAGCTCCCCGACCAGGGATCGAACCCACATCCCCTGCCCCAGAAGCTCGGAGTCTTAACTACTGGACCACCAGGGACGTTCCCATTAATATTTTTGAAGAAAAGAAGGGGAGAGGGAGAGGAAGAGAAAGTGAGGAAGAAATTTTACCAGGAGTAAAATGGATTCTGAGGAGAGTCTAAGTTAAAGATGTGAGTAAGGAAAGAGAAGGGAGGGGATTAGGGTGAGGAAGGGGGGAAGGGAAAGGAATCTTACTAGAAGGCTAGTGATTGTGCTAAGTCATGTCTGACTCTTTGCAGCCCCATGGACTGTAGCCCACCAGGCTCCTCTGTCCGTGGGATTTCCCAGCAAGAACACTGGAGTGGGTTGTCATGCCCTCCTCCAGGGGATCTTCCCAACCCAGGGATGGAACCTGTCTTTTTTGTCTTCTGGATTAGCAGGCGGGTTCTTTGCCACTAGCGCCACCTGGGAAGGCCCAGAGGGCTAGCACAGGGCTTTGAATTGTGAAACAACATTAGAGCAAACTCAGTTGTAGGAGAAATGACAACAAGGACAGAAGAGAAAGTTTTCATCATAGGAAAAATAAGGGGAGAATGATAAACACACACACAAACACACACGCGGAAATGTAGGAAATATAAGTAGTGCCGGGGATAGATAACTTTGGAGAGAGAAAGAAAATGAGAAGCAAAGAAAGCCCCCTCACTTACCAAAAGGATGCGGCGAAGCTGTCTAGACAGACGAACCGAATTTTCATGCAGCCCCTCCCAGGCTTTGAAAGTTCTTTCACGATTTTCCACAAAAGTATTCCAGCAATAAAAATAATCTATTTGAAAATTTAAAAAGGAGAGGGGGGGGATAGGTCAGAGCTCAAATCGTGAGGAAAGAAAGAAAACCCTGCCACCCCTACCCCCTCCTCGGATTCTTTTCCTCCAATTCTCCTTGATAGCTTTTGGCCCCAGGGGCGAGTTAGGACTTTGGGGGCGAGTTAGAATTCTGCCCGCTCTCTCCCCTATTTCTCACCCTGGCTTTTCCCAATCTGAACGGCCAGTCCTGCTCTGCAGAGCCGGGCCGAAAGGTCCCCGCGCACCTTTGAAGGTCATGATGGCGATCTGGACCCCAGCGCGGTGCAGCTGACGAAGGCCCTCTGGCTCGGCCTTGCGCTCCTTGTCGCAGAAGTAGAGGCGCGCCGTGAAGATCCGCAGGCTCAGGTTGGGGTACCCCCGCAGGAAGTCGGCCACGTGCCGCGCACAGTCATAGCAGGGGCTCCAAGACGTGAACCAGGTGACGCGGTAGCACCGCCCAGGGTCCAGATCCCAGTCAGAGATGTAGCGGAGAAAGAGCAGCTCCACGTGGCATCCGGCCTGGGGAGAGAGCAGAGACTCAGGGGATGGTGACCGGCCTTGACGGGCCTGCTGGTTGCTTCACCTCATTATTAATTCGTGTCCCTCCCACCGGTCAGCCTTTTTGGAGTGTCTGTCTTCGGTTTTGTCAGAGGTTACAGGAAGGCTAAGCAACTGGACACAATGATGAGCGGTGATCCTAAACTCCTTGCACTTTGGGCCTTGGGAAGGGAAAAGGATGCAGGTTTTTTGCGGAACAATGGGAGGATGGAATGAGTCGAGTGGGTCAAGAAGCACCCGAGTGGGTCAAGAAGCACCACACTATCTCAGATTTAATTTTTGTTTGTGAAGTTGCTTTTCCTTCCTTAGAGAGGAAGGAACATGGCTTGGAAGTGCTGTTGATGGAACCGTTGTGAAAATACACTGGATTCCACCAAGTGGAGAATAAAAAGTTAGAGTTAAGAGAGTCTGAGACTGACAAGTAGATGTTGTAAAAGAGGTAGTAGGCGCTGGCTGTGGTTTAAGAGCAATTAAATACTGCGGTCCCTGGTTTTATTGTGCTTGGCTATATTGGACTTTGCAGATACTCTGTGTTCTGAAGGTTTGTGGCAACCCTGCCTTGAGCAAGTCCATTGGTGTCATTTTTTCCAACAGCATCCACTCACTTTGTGTCTCTGTGTCACAGTTTGTGATTATTGCAAATTTCAAACTTTTCATTATTATGGTTATCCATGGTCAGTGATCTTTGTTACTAGTATGACTCACTGAAGGCTTAGATAGCAGTTTTTAGCAGTAAGCTTTAAAATTAAGATATACCCTTTTTTAGATACAATTGTATTGCATACTTAAAACAACTGTAGTGTGGTGTCAACTTATAATTTTTGTATGCACTAGAGCTTCCTTGGTGGCTCACATAGTAAAGAATCTGCCTGCAATGGGGGAGATCCAGGTTTGATCCCCGGTTGGGAAGATCACCTGGAGAAGGGGTGGTAACCCACTCCAGTATTCTTGCCTGGAGAATTCCATGGAGTAGAGGAGCCCGGTGGGCTACAGTCCATGAGGTCACAAAGGGTCAGACAGGACTGAAAAACTAGCGCTTTCAGGAAACCCCCAAATTTGACTCACTTTATTGTAATATTCTCTATTGCAGTATGCTTTATTGCCATGTTCTGGAATCAAACCTACAAAATCTCTGAGGTGTGCCTGAATGATTTTGCTCTTTGTATAGCCCCCCATGATTGTAATAGTAATCACCATAGTGAGATATAGCAAGTCCACTTCATATTGCAGAAAAGTCATTGCTCCCAGAATCTGAAGACCTAGGTTCCATAAGTCACCAACTCTTAGATCTTAGATTCCTCATAAGTTAAATGGAGTTTTGTTGTGAAGACTCAGGGAGAGAGAAGGAAAGGAACACAAAAGCTTTCTATGTTTAGAATGTGTCTTATCACCAAATAGGGAAAAGATTAGAAGCTAAAACAATTGCAGTGGGATAATGAACACAATACAAATAGAGGCCAAGAAAAGTGGAACGTGTCATTCTACCTAGGAATTCTTCCCTGTGTTCCCACCAAGACCACGTGTCAACTGCATGTTATGTAAACTCTTCTGGATTTTGGTGACGAAGTCTCTTGAAAATGTAATTCCCTGATCTTCTAGGTCTCTCTCTCTCTTTTTTTTCTTTAATGCTAGATTTGTTATTGCTCAGTTGGTACAGAATCTGCCTGCAATGCAGGAGACCTGGGTTCAATCCCTGGGTCAGGAAGATTCCTTGGAAAAAGAAATGGCAAGCATTCTTGCCCACTCCAGTATTCTTGCCTGGAGAATCCTATGGACAGAGCAGCCTGGCAGGCTACAGTCCATGGGGTCCCAAGAGTCTGACACAACTGAGCGACTAAACCACCACTGCCGCCATATTATTGAGAAGCAATTTTTATTATTTATCTATTCATGGCTTCTCTTGCTGCAGAACATGAGCTCTTAGGTGTGAGGGTTCAGTACTTGCAGCATGAAAGCTCAGTAGTTGTGGCACATGGGCTTAGCTGCTCCAGGGCATGTGAAATCTTCCTGTACCAGGGATCGAACCTGTGTCCCCTGCATGGGCAGGCAGATTCTTATCCACTGTGGCACCAGGGAAATCCTGTCTTCTAGTTTTAATTCATCGCTTCCCTGAGTTTTCTGAGGGTCACTATGATGAATATACTTCCTGGCTCATGATCTAGGTGAGCAGGAAGGAATATAAATCATTTGAAAGAACTGAATCATTAATTTTTCCTAATTCTTCTTCCTTCATTTTTTAAAACTCCAAAGCCACAATTTGTTTTTCCACGTTTACAGTTCCGCTTGAATGAGCTGATAATATTCCCCCAAATAAAAAAGTCTCTTTTGGTTTCTTCCTTAATCTGAAAAGCAATTTGGATGCTGGGGAAAGGAGAGGAAGGTTTGGGGCAGTGATTCTTAGCACTGAAACAAAATGTGGCCTTGATGTGCCCAGCAGGATTGAGGATGCTGCTAAATGACCGCCTTTGGAACCTGTCTATTGTGGGTGCAGGGACATAGAAAAAATAAAAGATATCTCAGAAATCTAATCGAGACAAATGAACCAGGCTGAGTAGCATCATCAGCAGGAGGCTATAAAAGTGCCCTCAGTGTAGCTGCTTGGGAAGCAGGCATTAATTAATAGCAAGATATTAATTGATACCTTGTTTCGAATGTGCCCGAAGTCCAGTGAGAAGGAGGTGGGACTGTCCCGCCGCTTCACCACGTAGCACAGGTAGGTCTCATGGCGGCCCTTAGCCCAGCGCACGTTTTTGAACTGGTAAATAAACTGTCTCTGCTTCATCAAGAGGCTGTGGGTGAGAGAGGAGGGAGGAGATGCAGCCTTCTTGGCTTTCCACCAGCTTTTAAAGAAAAATTTGTAATACTTGGGCCAAACCAGAGGAGATGCTCTTGCTTCCTTATGCTGGATGCCTAAGACTTACTGAACTTCAGATCCACTACCCCTTTTCATGCTTGTATTTAAGACCAGTTGAGACAGCAAGAACCCCAAAGTGATCCAAGCTCACAGGACAGACTCCTACCATGGCTGCTTTCTAGATGTTGATAACTTGGATTTACAGACGTCTTTCCCAGTTTCATCTTTTCAGGTTTCCTCTCCAGTATTAGTCATGTCTGACTCTTTGCTACCCCACGGACTATAGCCCACCAGGCTTCTCTGTCTATGCAGTTCTCCAGGCAAGAATACTGGAGTGGATTGCCATTCCCTTCTCCAGGGAATCTTCCTTACCCAGGGATTGAAATTCTGTTATCTCCTGCATTGGCAGGTGGATTCTTCACCACTGAGCCACCAGGGAGGCCCCAGCCTCTACCTAAATGTCCAACATAGATCTCAGATTCTAAGTGGCCAAAACAATATTCCCAAATTGCCATGTCCTGACCTCTCGCTCTATCTTACCAACTTGCCATCCCAAGAATACAGTCTAAAAGCTTGGAATCAGGTTTGATTCTCCTTCATTCATACTTAATTAATCATCTAAATTTATTGAGTCAAACTTTACAATATTTCTGGGAGTGTCCCTGCTCTCTTCTCTAGGTTCTCTGCTTCAACCCAAGCCCTAGTCTTTCTTTTTATCACATTGTCTTGATCTCTTAACTGATCTCTATGCCTGTAGTCCCTTCAAACTAACAGTTTTCATGAGGTGCCCTAGAGATCTCAGAAAATCTAGAATAAGCTCCAAACTCATTAACTGTGGTAAAGCTTTTACAGTTGGACACATCTACATGTCTATCCTTGTTTCTTAGTATTTTTCTCTTTTCTCCCATCATTTCACCCGCTTCCTTACCCCTGTAGCAGGTCCCCTGGCACTAGTCTCTAGTTTTCTTTCCAGCCATCTTGCTGGTATACATCTTCTGACTGAATTCTTTCTTGCCTTTTTTACCCCTACTGTGCAAAACCTACCCCTCCTTCAAAGCCTAACATCAATTTCAGCTCTTCCAGGAAGACCTCTCTCAACTGCCACTATCCCCTCTTTCTAGGCAAAACTGAATATTAACAGCAACAAAAAACCCCTCCTGAAATTTCCTGCTGTTCTCCACTCATCTCTATCAAAGCATTCAACCTTTGTTATCAATTGATTGCTACATCTGTCCCCCTCAGATGTAGAATGTAGATTAGAATTACTGTGCTTTGAGTCAGGAAGTGAAACTTTTTGAGTCATATGTTAAAAGTGTGAAAGGTATTTGACCATTCTCAACTTGGATATTACAAAAAAGCAGAAAGTGAAAGTTTTTTTAAATGTTAAAGAATTAAGGTTTAAAATACCAATATATCTAGTGATAATTAGACATAGAGCTTCCCTGGTGGCTCAGACAGTAAAGAACCTGCCTGCACCATGGGCCACCTTGGTTTAATCCCTGGGTTGGGAAGATCCTCTGCAGAAGGAAATGGCAACCCCCTCCAGTATTCTTGCTCGGAAAAATCCCATGGACAGCGGAGCCTGGCGGGCTACAGTCCATAGGGTCACAAAGAGCTGGTCACATGACTGAGTGACTAATACTACTTTTTACTAATTAGACATACTATCTAATGATAATTACTGTTAATATACTTATGTTTTTCCTTCTAGTCTTTTTATGCATATATATTTACAAGATTTGAGTTAGGCTGATCTCATGTATAAATTCACAGTATAATCTAAATATTTTGCCATGTTATTCACACACCAGGGATGGGGGTCTGGGGCAGATTGCTTTTTGTTTTCCAGCACAGTGTCTTCCATGTTATAAGCACTAAACTGTGTTGAATTTGTAGAAATAACTCTCTGCCAACACAAGTTCCTTTGTAGTTGTGAACATAGCACAAGCTATACAGTGTGTGTGTGTGTTAGTCGCTTTGTGTCCGACAGTTTGTGACCCCATGAACTGTAGCCCACTGTGGTCTATAACCAAAGCATCAGTAGTTAGTGTCCCTGGTTTTTGTCCTTTGTCTTTTTCAGCAAAAATATCTACCTGTGGAGATAACGCTGCCACCTAGTGGAGTTGAGCAGAAGTGCAGACAACTTGTCAAAGTAATGATCTAGGCAGTAATTTGAATACGGTTTGCTGGCAAGAGAATTGAAACTTATTTCAATTTTTCTTTTTTTTTTATTCCTTACCCCTGTAGCAGGTCCCCTGGCACTAGTCTCTAGTTTTCTTTCCAGCCATCTTGCTGGTATACATCTTCTGACTGAATTCTTTCTTGCCTTTTTTACCCCTACTGTGCAAAACCTACCCCTCCTTCAAAGCCTAACATCAATTTCAGCTCTTCCAGGAAGACCTCTCTCAACTGCCACTATCCCCTCTTTCTAGGCAAAACTGAATATTAACAGCAACAAAAAACCCCTCCTGAAATTTCCTGCTGTTCTCCACTCATCTCTATCAAAGCATTCAACCTTTGTTATCAATTGATTGCTACATCTGTCCCCCTCAGATGTAGAATGTAGATTAGAATTACTGTGCTTTGAGTCAGGAAGTGAAACTTTTTGAGTCATATGTTAAAAGTGTGAAAGGTATTTGACCATTCTCAACTTGGATATTACAAAAAAGCAGAAAGTGAAAGTTTTTTTAAATGTTAAAGAATTAAGGTTTAAAATACCAATATATCTAGTGATAATTAGACATAGAGCTTCCCTGGTGGCTCAGACAGTAAAGAACCTGCCTGCACCATGGGCCACCTTGGTTTAATCCCTGGGTTGGGAAGATCCTCTGCAGAAGGAAATGGCAACCCCCTCCAGTATTCTTGCTCGGAAAAATCCCATGGACAGCGGAGCCTGGCGGGCTACAGTCCATAGGGTCACAAAGAGCTGGTCACATGACTGAGTGACTAATACTACTTTTTACTAATTAGACATACTATCTAATGATAATTACTGTTAATATACTTATGTTTTTCCTTCTAGTCTTTTTATGCATATATATTTACAAGATTTGAGTTAGGCTGATCTCATGTATAAATTCACAGTATAATCTAAATATTTTGCCATGTTATTCACACACCAGGGATGGGGGTCTGGGGCAGATTGCTTTTTGTTTTCCAGCACAGTGTCTTCCATGTTATAAGCACTAAACTGTGTTGAATTTGTAGAAATAACTCTCTGCCAACACAAGTTCCTTTGTAGTTGTGAACATAGCACAAGCTATACAGTGTGTGTGTGTGTTAGTCGCTTTGTGTCCGACAGTTTGTGACCCCATGAACTGTAGCCCACTGTGGTCTATAACCAAAGCATCAGTAGTTAGTGTCCCTGGTTTTTGTCCTTTGTCTTTTTCAGCAAAAATATCTACCTGTGGAGATAACGCTGCCACCTAGTGGAGTTGAGCAGAAGTGCAGACAACTTGTCAAAGTAATGATCTAGGCAGTAATTTGAATACGGTTTGCTGGCAAGAGAATTGAAACTTATTTCAATTTTTCTTTTTTTTTTCATTGAGGATTCCAGGTGGTACCATATAGAATCTCCCTGCCAATGCAGGAGGATCGGGTTTGATCCCTGGGTTGGGAAGATCCCCTGGAGAAGGAAATGGCAACCCACTCCGGTATTCTTGCCTGGGAAATCCCATGGACAGAGGAGCCTGATGGGCTACTGTCCATAGCGTTGCAAAGAGTCAGGCACGACTGAGCGACTGAGCACACACACGTAATTTACATACTTCACCCATTTAGAATTCACAATTCTATGAACATTGGCAGATGTAAACACTTACAACTGCTACAACTATCAGTGTACAGAACATTTTCAGGGCACTCCTCCCCCCAAGTTTTCTCATCCATCTCTTCAGTCAGTTCTTTTTCCCCCTCCCAGGCACTGTAACTATAAATTGTGGTTTATTTTCTAGAATTTTATTTTAAGTATACATTATCACCTCATTTGTGTCTGATTTCTTGTACTAAGTATGTTATGACTTTGACATTCATCCATGGTGTTGCATGTATCAGGAGAGTTTGTTCTTTTGTCCTGCAAAGTAATATTCCATTGCTTCGGTGCAGCACATTTCGCATATTCACTCACCTGTTGATGGACATTTGGATCGTTTCCATTTGAGGCTTATTGTGAAGAAAGCTTCTACACCCACCTTTGTATGGACATGTTGATTATTGATACTTTCATAGTGAAATACATGAGATAGACCCAGAAGTCAACTTCCCAAGTGTCACCCTTAGTAAATCTGTAAGCAGGGCCAGAGACTTTTAAAGGTGTTGTAATTTGAATGTTTTTCTCACACACATGAAGCTTATTGGAAATTATTTTGGGAGGGGGCGGTGTGGGGGGTGGGGCGCGCCACATGACATATGAGGTCTTAATTCCCCAGCCAGGGATCAAACCCATGCCTCCTATAATGGACACATGGGACTTCCATGGAAGTCCCTGGAATCCACTTTAAATCCTGAGGCAGAGAATTAGATGTATCACCAGTGTATACATTACATCTATGAAACCATATGCAAATTAGTCAATCAAATTTTTATAATTAAAAATTCACATTTGACAGGAATCCAAAATGAATGTTAACAAAGATCTAACAATCACTGGCTTTATTCTAAAGTGATAATAATTTACTATGGTAAAACACCACAGCACCACCTCTGTTACTATTGTTAATTAATTAATCATCCTCAGCATATTACATAAGCCGAATACATAGTAGATGCGTAATAAATGCTGGAGAGGAAGAAAAAAAAATCTGTCCTTTGGGCCCAGTTTTAAATGGATTAGGCATCGTCTCTTGCCAATAAATTCCTTTTGCATTTAACCTGTCCTCCTGGGCTGTGTGGATGAGAAGTGAGGGAGGGGATACAACATCATGCATTGCAGGTGGTATTGGCCCGGGGAGGTGGTGGTGGTGGGGTTCCCATAGCAGGAAGAAGTGTCCTGGGAGTATAAGGAAGGATAGGACACAGACTAAGGAATTCGAATGGCCTTCTACCCCTACATGAAAATACAATTTCCATCAGAAGTTACCAGTCACAGTGAATTGAATTGCGTGCCTGTGACCTTGTTAAGTATCTTTAATTATAGCTGGGGGCCTAGTTCCAGCACCTATTCTCTGGTTTCTCTCTCTCTCTTCTAAGAAATATTTATTTATTTGGCTACACCTGGTCTTAGTTGTGGCATGTGGGATCTAGTTCCCCCACCAGGGACTGAGCCCAGGCTCCCTGCATTGGGAGTGTGGCGTCTTAGCCACTGACGCACCAGGGGAGTCTTTGGTTTCTCTTGAGGATGCAGAGGACTCGGTAGAGACTGTCTGTAAGGCCCACAGGTTGACAGCTGCGCCAGACAGCTGTGTGCCCTGAAGCGGAACCCTGGCTGCATCCCCAGCAATGCAAACCAGAGACAGATGGGTTAAAAGTAATCGTGACCAAGTCATCCTTTCCTGCCATGTGCCGTCACTGCTGTGTTCTGCAGATAATTTTCCTTAATGAAAAATCATGTATTTCCCTTTTTCTCCTGTTGAATTTCATCCTCTCTCCTTTGACTTTCTGTGAATTTCAACTCTGATTTTACTGTTGCTTTGCATTTCATTATTTACAAGTGTCTCCACTGAGCCTTTTTCCTCTCATAACACAGATTAGTTTTCACTATAAACTGAGCGACCTGTGATATTTTGCCCTCAGGTTTCTGAAGGACATTTAATCCACCATTAATATTCTACACTGAGATCGAAGTATATGGATTAGGTGTAAATTTGCATATATTTGCAATAGAAATAGATTAAGTTCTATGATAATAACATAATTGTCATAAACTTCATGTGGAGACGTCATCAAAATTTTACAGAGTATGCATTAAAGAAGTAAGTTATGTCTGAAGAAATGGAAAGACTAGGTAAAGAGTAAAAATGCCATTAACTGCCTCTTTGGCCTATAATATTAAAGAAGTTTTTCAATTGAATTTATCTCCTTGTCACAGACAGTGACTGACCTTCAAGCAAATACTTTTGAATATTGGCATTTAGAAAATAATTTGTTGACTATGTAATTTTCAATAAAGTCTCTGTAGTCAAGTTTTTCTTCAAGAGGTTCTACAGTTGAATGTTTACAGAATTATTACCATTACCACTACTGTTTTTAGTACAGTATTGCCATGACCTTTTCATGATTTGAGTCTATTAACATTTGCCTGATTAATATTACTACCATAAACGATGCTAACTGCAAGGACAAGTCAATGCATGGTGCATAAAAGTTCTTTCGAGTATGGAAAGGAAAAAGAGAACGATAATTGGGCAGAAAGCATGTAAGATTTGAACAGAAGATGAGACAGATCCAGAAAAATAAACGTGCATCTTGACCAGGCAGATCCTGTGAGTCAGTGTTAGGGGAGAAAGGGAAAGTTTACGCATCTTATTACTCAGATTTGCTCTGAGAGGAAGACCAGCGCAACCACCCACAAGCAGACTGCTTTACCTGTCCATGGTGGAATCCAGTTTGTCTTTCTTGGCTCCCTGAAGATCTTAGGAAGAAAGGCTTGCCTCCAGCACTTCTGCTGCACTGGCTGAAAATGCACCGGTCTCACACATTCAAATTTGAACTCAGCCCTTTAGGCTCCTCCCCCGAGCAGCATCACCACCAACAGGTACCCCATACCCCAGCAGGCTTCCTCCTGTTTGGTCCACTGGAGATGGGTGGGGTTTTCATAGGCAAAAAATCACAGAGAAAATGACTGAGGGCCACTCTGCCTAATGTATAGGTCCCTTTAGCTCTGCTTCTTTAAAAAATGCAGTCCACCCTCCACAGGTAGTAAAGATCAGGAGACAGGAGGAGTAGACAGATTGTATATTGTAATCCTGGTAAGAAAGAATATCTTTATTCATTTTTCTATTTCTTGGCTGTGCCTCAGGCTTGTGGGAATCTTAGTTTTCTGACCAGGGATTGAATCGAGGTCATAGCAGTAAAAGCACCAAGTCCTTACCACTGGATTGCCAGGAAATGCATCAAAATGGTATCCTCTAAAAACATAATAATAACAATAAATTTAAAAGCATCCTGTGTTCAATCAGCCAAAAGCATCTATTCCTCATTTAATTACACAATAGCTCTGAGTCTCAATAAAGACCGACACTAACTGTTGCTGCTTGTTTGCCGGCCAAGTATACTCAGGACTTAGGACGGAGGTTTTTGCCTCCCAAGCCACTGATTTTTTTTTTTTTTTTTCCCTTTGATTGCTTTACAAGAATTACTAGAAGACCAGATGATTACACCAAAAGATAATTTTTGCCTAAGCTCATCTTTTCCACAGAAGCCACATATTAATTTGAAGTCAGAAGCAGCAGCATCTCAAACAACAAAAGATTTATTTCATCACACAGAACCAGCCTCTAAGTGACTGCGCTGAACTTAGAAACCAGGTTGGGTTTTTCAAATAAGAGGCTCCCTCCATCATACAAGGTGGTCTAATAAAGATGTTTACTTCTCCCTCCTGCGTTCATATGCATTCTATCTGTTCATTCAATAGGCATTCAATACCCACTAGGTGACAGAAACTGCCAGGTGCCAGTGTTGCGACAGTGAGCCAAGTGGCCAGGGTTCTTGCCCTCTTTCTGCTTCAAGGCTTTAAAAAATCGTCGATTTGTTAATGATCCTCCCCCTGCCCCAGTCTGTACTTTTAGCCTGGAACTCTCCCTTGTACTCAAGGCAAGTATGTCCATCTTCCCCCCTCAGCATCTCCCTCTGGATGTCTGGGCATTTCAGACATGGCTAAAACCGAGCACCTGTTCTCTCTCCCAGCGTATAATCCAGTCCTCTTCCCTCTTTGTCTCAGTGGCACTCAGAGCCATCCTGGCCATCTTCTTGGTTGCTCTCGTTCTTTTAAGTCTCATGCCCAAGTCCTGTTACCTCTCCTTTCAGAATAAATCCAGACCCTGACCACTTGTCACCACCTCCAGGTCTCAGCATCCTGAAAAAGCATTCAGCCGCTCAACTGGCCTTCCTGCCGCCACCTTGCTTCAATTACAGTCTATTCTCACAGCAATCAAAGTAATTCTTTTGAAAAAAAAAAAAATATATATATTAAGATTTATTTTCCTTTTTGGCTGCATGGCGTGCAGGATCTTAACTCCCTTACCAAGAACTGAGCCCATGCCCCCTGCATTGGAAATGTGGAATCTTAACCATTGGGCCGCCCGAGAAGTCCTATTTTTGAAATATTTTCGATCATGTCACTCTGCTGTCACCTCTCCCTGACCCTCCTTTTCTCAGTAAGAAATCAGCATCTTTACAAATGGCTCCCCAGACCCTCTGCCCGGCGCTCTGCCCCTGCCTTACCGCTCTCCTTGCTCTGCACCAGGAACACACAGGCCTCAGCCTCTGCACCTGCTTGTCCCTCCGTCTGGAATAAACTTCCCCTTACTATTACACTGCTTGGTCCTTTGTCTTTACTCAGATACTCCTTGTATCGAGTTGAGACTTCTTCTTGGTTCATATCTAAAATTTCCACTGTATCCCATCACACTGACCTTTCTCTTTCCACTTCCTTAATGTATATTTTTCTTTAGCACTTGTAACTTCAAATACGAAATTGTCTATGTTCACTGAGTCTTAGGTCCATGAGAGGTTGGTTGGTTCCTCTGCAGGGATTCTGCTGGTGGTCTACTGGTTAGCGGGCTTCCCAGGTAGCACTAGTGATAAAGAACCCTCCTGCTGATGCTGGAGATATAAGAGACGTGGGTTCAATCCCTGGGTGGGGAAGATCCCCTGGAGGAGGGCATGGCAACCCACTCCAGTATTCTTGTCTGGAGAATCCCATGGACAGAGGTGCCTGTCTGGCTACAGTCAGTCCATATTGTCGCACTGAACGACTTATCACGCATGCACATCAGTGATGAGCACTCTGTGCTTTCACTGCCAAGCTCGCCAGTTCAATTCTTGGTTTAGTCTCCTCTAGTTGAGCAAATTAAGATCCCACAGGCAGTGTGGCACAACCCCCCAAAATAGAAAAAAAAAATTTCCTCTGCAGAGGCCAAGGTGGGATCATCCAAGGGCGTGTAATATCTGATCCTCTTGTTTATGAGTGGTATCTTTACTGTATTATCAACTGTCTAGAGAGTGACATGCACACACATCCTTCCAAAGGAAGTTTAAATATTAATTCCCAGAGACGGTAACATCACAAAATCTGAAAATTAGGAAAAAATTTCCCAACTCACCCCAATGGGAAGCTCAGTTCTTGATACTGATGGTGGGAACTTGACGTGATCTGGCAATACTGTATGAGCTCCTTTTGTATATTGTTTCTTCAAATTAGGCCCTTTGTTCCAGCCGGAAATAGGAAAACAGATTGGCTGCTGATGCACCTGCTTTGTTTCTGTTTCATTTTGGTTTGGTTTCTGGGTTTCCAACTTTTTTTTCCATCATGTGAAATCTTAGTTTCCTGACCAGGCATCGAACCTGTACCTTCTGCAGTGGAAACAAGGAGTCTTAATCACTGGACCCCAGGGAAGTCCCTCTATTTTAAAGAGCACAATTCAGTGATATTAGCTACAGTCACAATGTGCAGCCACTAAAAACCTTTTTTATGACCCCCTCCCCAAAAAACCCATAATTGTTAAATGCAACTCACCATTCCTCCTGGCCATCTCTGGTAATCTTATATGGATATGACTATTGTAGACACTCATAAGTGGAAACATGCAATCTTTGTCCTTTTGTGTCTGCCTTATTTCACTTTTCATGTTTTCAAGATTGATCCATCTTAGAGCATGCATCAGAATTTCATTCTTTTTTATGATTTGCCTTACTTCAAAGCTCACGCAGTGCTATCTTGCTGGTAAAATCAACCTTGCAGATCTTAGTCAGATTGACCATATCCGTTTAGAAATCTTCATCAGAGCTGCAGAGAAGAGCCCCCACCACCATATTGACTGTGTTGTTAGAATTGGGTTTGGCTGTGTATGTCAGACAGACTCAATAAATTGCTTGTGCAAGATACGATTTCTCTTCCACATAAAAATGTAGACAGTTGGTCTAGCAAGTAATTAAATCTAAATCTAACTGAAGCTTGGATTTTGGAGCTCTTTGTGTTGTTGGAAGAGTCTCTGGTGGCTATTTTTTGCCAGAATGTTTCCCCACCTCTCAGTTCAATAATGGGACATGAGTCTCAGCCAAACAGCAAAGAGAAATAAAACACTGTGTTTTGGGAAGTACACAAGACCAGGCCTTGTGGGAAAGAACAGAGAAAGATGGCAATCATGGTGGTCCCCTGACTATGACGTGGCCTTTCACTGCCATGGACCAGAGTTCCACCTGGTCAGGGAACTAAGATCCCGCACGCCACCAGTTGTGACAAAAAATATATATATAAAATTTAAAAATTTGGGAATTCCCTGGTAGTCCAGTGCTTAAGACTTCATACTCCCAGTTCAGGGGACATAGGTTTGATCGCTGGTCAGGGAACTAGGCACGCGTCATGGCTTGGTCAAAATAAGAAAGAAAAAAAAAAAGGTGACAGTTAAGTCCATTCCTCCAGAAGCAGAATTATCTGTTCAGTTCAGTTCAGTCGCTCAGTCATGTCCAGCTCTTTGGGACCCCATGAACTGCAGCATGCCAGGCCTCCCTGTCCATCACCAACTCCCAGAGTTTACTCAAACTCATGTCCATTGAGTCTGTGATGTCATCCAACCATCTTATCCTCTGTCATCCCCTTCTCCTTCCACCTTCGGTCATTCCCAGCATCAGGGTCCTTTCCAGTGAGTCAGCTCTTCGAATCAGGTGGCCAAAGTATTCGAGTTTCAACTTTAGCATCAATCAGTTCCTCTGCCTTTTCTAAAACCAGCTTGAACGTCTGGAAGTTCACGGTTAACATACTGTTGATGCCTGGCTTGGACAATTTTGAGCATTACTTTACTAGCGTGTGAGATGAGTGCAATTGTGCGGTAATTTGAGCATTCTTTGGCATTTTGTTTCTTTGCGATTAGAATGAAAACTGACCTTTTCCAGTCCCGTCTGCTGAGTTTTCCAAATTTGCTGGCATATGGAGTGCAGCACTTTCACAGCATCATCTTTTAGGATTTGAAATAGCTCAACTGGAATTCCATCACCTCCACTAGAATTATCTGTAGATATTTAATTCTATTTCATAAATTAGATTTGATAGGGTTGATGACTGAGCAACAACAAAAACATCAAAGCATTGGTAGAATCTAATAATGTACAATTCAATGTATATTCTTATATATTGTCTCTTGTTTTGAAAATCTTACTTTTCAGTGTAAAGATTGCATAAAGAAGATTCTCTCCAACATACACAAATTCAGTACTTGAAAATGAAGGTTGTGGGAGAGGAGAAAAATCTGTTGTGTTTGTTTTAATGTTTTACCCCTTTGGAGATAATTCAAAAAGTGCTTTTACAAGTAATTTATAAACAGCATCTTTGAAAACTGAAATTCATTCATTTAATACTTATTGAAGGCTTATTATGAGAAAGCATAAGGCTGAGCTTTGAAGGGGAACAATGATGCATATTATAGTTCAAGAAACTTATCTTTCAAGTTTTAAAATAGGTGATCTTAAATGACAATATAAAAGAATTAAATGTCAATAAAAGACTTGAAATAAAAATGAGAGAATCATTGCATCTCAAAGTTGAAGGGATGACTGCTTTGTGCTTCTAAGAACTGGATACACATATCTTCATTGGATATGCGTATCTTCACACCTAAATATGAATACATGGCAATATAGGGCTTTCCTGGTGACTCAGTGGTAAAGAATCTACCTGCCAATGCAGGAGACACAGATTCGACCTGTGGGTCAGAAAGATCCCCTGGAGGAGGGCATGGCAACCCACTCCAGGATTCTTGCCTAGAGAATCCTTATGGACAGAGGAGCCTGGCGGGCTACAGTCCATGGGATCACAAAGAGTCAGACACAACTGAATCAACTTATCATGCACGCATGGAGGGTAAGTCACCATCTGGCAGGCCCACAAGTAAATAGAGCATCGTGTTAACATTAGAGAAAAAACATAGATTACAAAGACATTTCAGCCCAACATGTGGCTGGTTTAAGATGCTCAGCATCTTAAGTCTACTTCTCTTTTATAGGAAAGTTTAATGGGAAAAACACATTGAGGAACAATGATTCCATGATTCTCTGTAAAGAATTCTTGGTAAAGCATCCCACGCAGTGGTCTCTTCACCTCTTATTTAATCCTAGTAACAGGATACCATTGCCCACTTAGTATGCTGAAGTCAGAGGAAGAAAAGAATTCATAATCTATTGCTTCACAATATACTGATTTCCTTTTCTTTCTTTCTTTTTTTTTTTTCTCTTTTGGCCAAGTGATTTGGCTTGTGGGATCTTAGTTCCTTGACCAGGGATTGAACCTGGGACCTTGGCAGTGAAAGTGCCAAGTCCTAACCATTGGACTGCCAAGGAATTCCCTAGATTGAGTTCTCAATCAAGATTCTGATGAATGGATAGAATTTTAATAGAGTACAGAGCAGATGGACTTCCCTGGTGGCCCAGTGGTTCCACCCTTCCAATGCATAGAGCATGGGCTTAATTCCTGGTTGGGGAACTAGGATCTCACATGCTTTGTGGCTAAAAGAAGGGGGAAAAAACGTACAGAGCAGAGAATTTCTGGAGGATAGTCTGAAATCTTGGGTCCTGGGTCTGTACCTTTCACTTATGAAGCACGTGACATTGGGAAAGAATTCTTCACAAAGTCATTCCAAGGATCTGTTTAGCTTCACTGTGTGAGTGTGAAAGCTTAGTATCTGGGATACATGAATACATTTGATAAAATTTCTTATCCTCTCTCCAAGTTGGCAGAAACAACATGAGCAAACACAGACCTTCAACATGTGCTTCATGTGTTTTAGCCACAATGATAGCTTATTCTGGTATGAGTGGCTTGTAAGAAAACAATGATGACAGATGAAAATGAAATGTCAAATTCAAGAGAAGACAGCAGCATTGATTCCAAAGGAATATTTTTATGTGTGGAGGTGGAGGTATGTGAGGGTATTTCAGTATAATGCCCCTGTTATCAAAACGTTTCTTAATTTGTGTGCCGCATTAAACAGCAGCATCTCTCAAAGTTTGTCAACTGGAGGGAAAAAAATGTTCAAATCTATTTTTCATAAGTAAATTCAGTAATATAATTATCTATGGTTGGTAAAAGGTTTTCTGTTGAGGATTTGAGCTCAGTTAAAGAGTTAATTTTATTTTAAAGGAACATAGACTTCGAATAACAATTTTCTAGGCATGTTTAACTAACCTCGTTGAGAAAACCATGGTGCTGTTTAATTGTAAATAAAGTGATATAAGACTGGACAATACTTGATGTGTGCAATTTTAGTATGTAGGGTTTTTGTGCTTTTAAAAAACAAGTTCAATTTTTCTCTTAAAAAACATGAGACGTCATTAATATTCATATAAGCTTCTTAAGAAAAGCTTTCTAACAAAATGAAGAGTTAAATAGCTTGCATAATGGCTGAAAAAATTATTTAAGAAGCCTGACTCATCCAGCATTAGAAAATAACCTTATTTCTCAGAAAGTTACAGTACCTGCTCACCTTTCTTCTGTTAAAGGAGAAAAAAAAGTACATCTCTTACCATGACAGTAGCATTTTTCATTCCTGGAGATTTGCAGTTAGTGAGATTTTTTAAAAATGGAGTTTCCTTCAGGTATTTTTAAAAGTTATTTTCCTTACTAACTACTCTCCTCCTTCACCAACTTCTCTTGAAATGTCGGAAACCACAGGACTACCTGGCTAGGTTATTTTTAACAGAAACAATATGACTTGGAAATTGTGCCGCTGGTGGCCGAGTTGTCCTGGACATCTGGCCTTCACCACCAACTGGACTTTCATGAGAAACACAAGCTGGGGTTTCGTTATGGCCAGAAGTCCCCCTGGTAGTTCTCCAGGGTACACATTCCTGTGTCTGAGAGATGAAATGCTCAGACAATGACTCCCTAGACCACTATTTTTGACACCAGGTAGATTGTTCAATACGATACTTCGTTGTTTTTGAAAAGAGCCCAAAAGGTTTCCGCGTGGGTTTAAGTGTGGTCTTGGAGGGCTTCAACTTCTGCATTTCCCAACTTTTGTTTTTCTCGCGTTCCTGCCAGCCATGTTACTGAATTGCTCTGGGGCCTGAAAAAGTTGAGGGACATATACAGGAATTACTCAGCCTCTGCTGTGCAGCTGCCCAGAACTTACTGAGGTTGAAAGAACACAGAAGCATTCATCAAAAGCCTGGGGCTGGCCAAAGGTCTTAAAAAACTTATTTTTGATAGGAACATTAACCAAAGCTTCATTGATCACGCATATACAAGAGAGAGTGAAAAGTTAGGTTTTTGTAATCAAAGACAGGAAGACTTGAGTTCTGTTTCCATCATTTCTTAGTGAACTGTCTTTGTGGGTTGCCTGCTGCCATATGTTATACTTTCCTCGTGTACAAAATGTGAATAAATAATAGTAATAATAACTAACCATTTTTGTGCACTTTATGATAGGCTCTGTGTAAGCAAGTTACACATATTATTTCATTTAAGTTGAAGAGGTAGAAACTATTATCCCAATTTTCAGATGTGAACATCGAGGGCCAAAGAGTTGAAGTGCTTAAGACTGTTAAAAGTAATTTTCAAGAATAATTTATTTATTGTTGACTGTACTGGGTCTCTGTTGCTGCAGTCTGTCTCCAGTAGTGGCAAGCAGGGGCTGCTCTCTAGTTGCGGTGAGAGGGCTTCTTGTTGCAGTGGCTTCTCTTGTTGCGGAGCACAGAGCACCAGCTCGAGGTGCGTGGGCTCAGTAGTAGTGGCTCCTGGACTCTAGAGCACAGGCTCAATAGTTGTGGCCTGTGGGCTTAGTTACTTTGCAGCATGCGGGATCTTCCCGGACCAGGGATCAAATCCGTGTTTCCTGCACTGGCAGGTGGATTCTTTACCACTGAGCCACCAGGAAAGCCCTTGTTAAAAGTCATTTAAATACGTGGCTCTGCACGTGGTCTATGCATGGAAGGTATTCTATAAACAACTGTTTTGATAAAATAGTATCTTATAGCAGCTGAAAGTATTAAGAAGATCAGATACCTTAAAAATATAAATTATGATCATCAAAGTAATCTGCTCCCTTGGTTCAAAGCTTTCTATCAGAAATAGATAGAATAATAAATAATAAAATGTGAGCAATACAATACTTTTTTAAAGTAATAAAATGTGAGTAATTTTGAGGTTCTCATACTCTGAGGTTTGAGGAAGTATATAAAATTGCACATTCTAGTGTTTAATTCCTACAGATTTTGGAGTCATTCTGGAGTACAGCCCAGTACTCTGCCTTTTTGACAAACACCCATTAATTCCAAGCAGGTGGTTGGTTTTCATTGGCCTAGAAGACCTTCAAGGTCTTCCCCAGCTCTAAAATTCTATGATTGTGTGACTTTATGTACTTCTGAAAAATTTGTGTGTATCTGTGTGTGTGTGTGTGCTTGCTTGCTTAATAACCAATTGAAATGCCAGGAGAAATGAGAAATGCTTCAAATAACGTACAGGTCTTTCTTTCTCTTTGTGGGCATTTGGAAAAACAAATTCCATATTATTTGTATGCTCAGTGATTCGGTATAAAGAATGATGTGATTTCATTGACTGGTAGAGATAATTTTGATTAAAAATAGCTCTAAAATGAATGAGGGATAGGTCCTGAAGCAAGGATAGCAGATTAAATGTTATTTGTAGAATCGCTATTCTCTACTCTTTCTGACTGCTCACCAACAGTCGTTGGTATCAGATCATCCTGTCTTTAGGAAGTTCTGGCACCATATCGGCATATTCTTCCTCCTCAGTTCTCTCCTTTTTTGAGGTCTGTAGTGATCATTGCCTTACAATAGTCATTCCATCACTACTCATTAGATCACACTGCTTCTTGATTTAACTAATTTCAGGATCTTAGAAAGCTGAGAAGCATTTATTTGACATCAACAGCCCCAGATTCCTTAGTGTGTGAACCGGGTTTCCTCCTCCTCCAAGACCCCCTTGTTTTTCCTCTCCCCCAACCCACCCTCACGTGGACTAAACATACCAGCAAGAGATCTTCACTTTGTTACAGAAGGCAGGAATTGTCGACTCGGCATAGTTAGGAAGTCGCTCAGTGCGCTCAGCACTTTGCTGACATTGAACGTGGTCCTGCTACCCAAATGTCCTGGTTACTGATTGCTTTATTTCATTATTTTTAATTTTTAATTTTTGGTTGCACAAAATGGCATGTGAGATCTTAGTTCCCAGACCCGAGATTGAACCCACATCCCCTGCATTGCCAAGTGGATTCTTAACCACTGGACCTCCAGGGAAGTCCCTGTCCTGATTACTTTAGATCTCCATCCACAGGTTCCTTACAAGAGGTTCTGCTACAGCATAAAAAGAAGTAGAAGTTGCTCCTATTAGTCATTTATGTCCCATATGATCACCTTAAAAGATGATGACGGCAGACACAAAAGACCACATAGTGTATGATTCCGTTTATATGACATACCCAGAATAGATAAATCCAGGGAGGCAGTAGACAGATTGATGGTTACTCAGGCGCTTGAGGCAGTGGGGAATAGTCATGAATGCTTAATGGTTTAGGATTTTCTTTTGGGGGTGATAAAAACTTTGGGAAGTAGATAGAAGTGGTGGCAATATATGCACTAAATATAAGTGAATTGTATATTTTTAAATTGATAGCTTATGGCTGTGCTGGGTCTTCATTGCTGCTCTCGGGCTTTCTCTAACTGGGGAGAATGGAGGGTACTGCTCTCTGTCTGTGATGGGTGGGCTTCTCTCTGCAGTGGCATTTCCTGTTGTGGAGCACAGGCTCTAGAGTGTGGATTCAGTAGCTGTAGGGAAGGGCTAGTGGCATGTGGAATCTTCCCAGACCAGGGGTCAAACTCATGTTATCTTGCATTGGCAGACAGATTCTTACCCACTGGATCACCAGGGAAGTCTGAATTGTATACTTTATTTATGTGGATTTCATCTAAATAACAAATTTTAAAATCCTGATTAATTTGGAGAAAAGGATCTGAAGAGCTGGAGAAAACATGGGAGCGGTGGATATTCTCTCAGCTGTCAGATGTGTAAACAGAGGAGAAAGCCCATAACTAAGGGAGGCAAAGGTGATACATTTCCTGAAACAGAGGAGAGTAAAGAACAGGAGTGGGACGTTCAGGTGCACAGATGGGTGCTTAGAGGGAACTGAAGGCTGCGGCCAGGCTGTACAAAACCAAGCATTTCTCTGCCCCTGAACAAGAGAAAACAGTCTTGAAATGAAAGCTCTGCTTTATCTTTGATCAAAAATCCAACCTGGAAAGAAAGCAAGAAAACACCTGCCATGGCAGCAAGTGAAAGTAAAAACAAGCTGAGTAACCCACATGACTCATCTGCTTGGTGGAGTCAGGACTGGCCACCATGAGGGCGAGCTGCAGAGTTTGTGCTCAGAGTCACTTTATCTGTTGCCCCAAGAAACCATGATTTAAACTGTTGACTAATCAGCCAACAAACTGGTGCTCCGTCCTTCTGATAAGAGGAAAAGTATGGCCATCTTGGGCTTTTCTCACGTTCTTGCTTCTAACCGGGTTCATGGTTCACAACCCCTGGCTGTCCCCGCAGAATTCCAGAGAGGCGCAGTTCCTAAGAGGTGCATGTGGCGTGTGCCACCAAGGTTTGTCTAGATTCGCTCACAAACCTTCAGCAACCAAGGAAATTACTCGTGATTTCTAAACAAGACGTTTCTGAGTTTTCCTTTTGCAATTGAGTGAAGATTAATATTAACCTAAGGTTTAGAACTTAGTTTAGGCATGATTCTGCCATACTTTATCCAGTAAGTAGATGGGTCCTTTCACTTTTCTAAACCTTGCTCCCTATCTGAAAAAGAGGAATAATGATCCCTCTGATGTCCATCTCAAAGGGTCACACTCAAAATGAAACAATGTTTGTTCAGACAAACAAACACACACACCCCTAGCCAAGCAGTAGGCTCCATCAATAATTGGACTTCTTCTCAAAAGGTTCAGAACAGGGAGCCCAGGGCCAGGACATCGCCCAAGGGTGTTGGTCAAGCTGTACAAAGTTTTGGCCAGAGAACCGACTCCATCTCAGCCAAGTTGTGCTCAAGAGGCTGTTCATGACTTGCCCCAACCAGCCGAAGCTTTCCCTTTCTTTTGTGGATGGTCGGGAAGATAAAGCTTCCTGGCTGAGAAGATAAGACAGCTGTGGTTATGGGGGTTACACTGCATGATGCACGTGTCCAGGAATAACCCCCAAACTGATGGTGCACACCTGCCCACACTGTAGGTGTGCACTGCCTGGGCACAATCACGGCAAGGGCTGCATTCCCAAGGCCAGAGGTGAGATCATTATTTTTGCCCATTTGGCTCTGGACTCCCTCACGGGCTGTGGCTCTGTCCTGCCCTCTGGTGCTTGCAAGGGTTGCAAGGTGTCTAGTTGTCAAGTGCTTGGGAATGCCACACAACCCCACCCATCCTACCTGTCCTCCAGTCCTGCAAGTTTGAGTATCAGAGGTTGACCCGCCAGTTGCTACTGCAAAAAAGACTGCTCTGCCCAAAAGAAGATTTTGAATGCTGAAAAAAATCAAATGTAAGTTAGGAAGGTCAAACTGTAGCGAAACTATTATTGGTGGCATCGTACACCCCTGGCAGGCTTCCATACCTCTCCAGGCACAGGCTACTCCGTGAGGGTCATTTCACCTTGGCCTTCCCTGGTGGCTGAGACAGTAAAGAATCCGCCTGCCATGCAGGAGATCTGGGTTCGGTCGTTGGGTCAGGAAGATCCCCTGTGGGAGGGCATGGCAACCCACTCCAGCATTCTTACCTGGAGAATCCCATGGACAGAGGGGCCTGGTGGGCTACAGTCCATGGGGTCACAGAGTCAAACACAACTGGCCCACTAATGCACACGTACACACACACACACACACCTCACTTTGTCACAAGGGAAAGAAGAAAGTCAACCTCCTCAAGGACAGTTAGGGAGAAACCAAATGGCTTCACTAGGAAAAAAGTCCCTTACTTTTATTAAATACACAGTAGTCTTACAGGCAAAAAAACCTTTGAATACATGACCTTGTTAATCCTCAGAACCACTCCTAAGGCAGATGTGTTGTGACCAATTTCCAGTTATAACAGGTGATTACCTTAGGCTCACACAAGGTGAGTGTGACATCAGGATATGCCCCCAAACCAGTATCAATTCTTCTATGCTGCTTAAACAAAGAGGATGATACAAATACACGTTGTATTATGCCTAGAACCACACTGACTTAGATTTTAAATGCTCTGTGTTTGGATGGCATATTTGTTTAGTTTGTTACATGGCAAGAGAGAAATTATATTTATTTTTATAATTTTATTTATTTGCCTATTTTTTGGCTCTGCTGGGTCTTCATTACTGCTTGGGCTTTTCTCTAGTGAGGCCAGTAGGATCTACTCTCCAGTTGCAATTGGTGGGCTCTAGGGCATGCAGGCTTCAGGAGTTGCAGCACGTGGGCCCTGGAGTCATGGCTCGTGGGCACTGGAGCACAGGCTCAGTAGTTGGGGCACCGCTTAGTTCCTCTGAGGCATGTGGGATCTTCCAGTATCAGGGAACCCACATCTCCTACATTGGCAGGTGGATTCTTTACCACTGAGCCACCAGGGAAGCACAGAAATTATTCTTGTCTTGTCATTAGAACATACTGCAACTCCTGTGAACTGTAAATATAAGATTTTAGCTCACCTTCCAACAAACAATAGGTTTCTCTCAATAGCCAGTTAAGGAGCTGTCGTGTATATTTAATGTGAACATTTTGGAAGTAATTTTTATTTTTAGTACTTTGATTTTAATATTCATATTACACACTTTCATAGGCTTATTTGTATTTATATTATTTTATTTTCCTTTCTGCCTCAGAATTTCACCCATTTTCAAGAATGATGTTTCTGTACAGTTCTCACTACTTCATTGCAGCTCTGTGTTTGACCTTTTGGGAAAGGACGAAATATTAGATAACTATGCAATGACAGGGTTGATACCTCAATGCTCAGCAATCCCATTTTCCTTTAAAATATTTACCTGTACCTGCTCAAAGCCTATCACTATTTTTTTTTTTTAATTAAAATTTCTTTTTTGACTGGTCTGGGTCTTCGTTGCTGGCATGGGCTTCTCCTCATTGCAGCGAGTAGGGTCTACTCTCTAGTCGTGCTCAAGCTTCTCATTGCGGTGGCTTCTCCTGTTGAAGAGCACGAGTTTTAGGCACAGGGACTCGGTGGATGCCACACAGGGGCTTAGACGCTCCACGGCACGTGAGATTTTCCCTGATCAGGGATCAAACCTGTGTCCTCTACACTGGCAGAGGATTCTCAGCCACTGGATCACCAGGGAAGTCCCCTACTGCTTTTTACAATGGTTAGGGGAGCAGGTGACTCTCACATACATTTATGAGATCATCCCCAGTTCACTCCTTACGGATCGGTACAAAACTATGGTAATGTACTTCCCAAAGCTCCACAGGATAGATATATGGCTGGGTAGACACACAGCAGAAAGGAAAAGAGAATGAATGAGAAGAAAGTTGGAGACAGAGAAATGAACTTAGAGCCTGTGGGTTAAGAAAAAGCTAGAATCTTACTGAAAGTGATTGGACAAATTGAAAGAAAAAAAAAAAATTACGGATCGGTACAAAACTATGGTAATGTACTCCCCAAAGCTCCACAGGATAGATATATGGCTGGGTAGACACACAGCAGAAAGGAAAAGAGAATGAATGAGAAGAAAGTTGGAGACAGAGAAATGAACTTAGAGCCTGTGGGTTAAGAAAAAGCTAGAATCTTACTGAAAGTGATTGGACAAATTGAAAGAAAAAAAAAAACCCCGTTATCAGTTATTTTTAAAACCATTGAAGGTTTGAGGTGAAGCGAAGCTCATTTTGTCAACAGGAAGCTATGGTACACGCTCTGCGTTTCTATTTATATAAACAACATTTGCTTTTCCATCTTAGGTTCTGCCCAGAAGTTATCGTCTGACCGCCACTTCTGGCTTTGGTTGACTGGTTTTTAGAAAAAAAAAAACAAACTGTGACCACCTGTTCTCTCTCCACCACAGAGAAAGTCAAGTCACTTTCGCTAGTGTTTGGTTAGTGAAAAGTGCTAAGACACACAGGGATTGCAATTTTTGTTAGAATGTTGTATTTTTAAATTCATTAATGGCCCTGCTGGGTCTTTGTTGCCGCATGGGCTTTTCTCTGGTTGCAGTGAATGGAGGTCCCTCTCTGGTTGTGGTGCATGGGCTTCTCATTTCGGTGGCTTCTCTTGCTGCAGAGGACAGGCTCAAGAGTACAGTCTGAGTAGCTGTGGTACACAGGCTTAGTGACCTCGTGGCATGTGGGATCTTCCCAGATCAGGGATCGAACTCATATCTCCCACACTGGCAGGTGGATTCTTTACCACTGAGCCACCAGGGAAGCCCTGGAGTATTATGTTTTTAACCAAATCTTTGTCTCCCAGAGTTTGCCTCCCCAGTGTTCACTCTACCCTGTAAGGTTCCAGATGGGTTGGTATGGAACTCAGATCCTCCACCACACTTCTCCCAGACAGATTTGCGAATTTCCACCTTCTAGCCTCTGGGTTCCCCTTCTCTGATGTCAATCTCTTGACACTCTGCCATCCCCTTCGCCCCCCTCTTGGTACCCTTCCAACTTCTCTTTCTATTCAGCCGTGTCTTTTCAGTGTGTTCCAGCTGCTTCTGTACAGAAGGAAGCTAGTTGCTTGCACCTTCTGATCAGGTGTAAACATCAACTTTCACCATGAGCGCCAGGCATTGTGGAGGGGGAGGAGTTTGTGGCTGGTAACACATACTGCTTGGGGACATCAAAAGAAAGGTCCAGAAGTGGGGAGACAGCTTTTTGCACCATGAGTCAAATGAATACTCAGAGAAAGTGTGCAAGGAGCTCTTTTTAGAGAGTAGAGTGCACATTTAAATCTCTAGAACTTCTTCATTCAAAGAAGAAAGAGAATTTACTTCAGTCACATGCATGAAATGATGGGGTAAAGTTAGGTTCAGAGCAATTTTGGAAGAGAAGATAAGAAGAAAGCATGTTTGGTTTTTTTTTAGATGAGGTGTACAGGCAGCTGAGTCTGTCTGTTCAAGGTGCCAGGAAGAGATAATCATCACTGCCTAATGATACTTTTGCAGGCATGCTCAGCTATTTCCAACTCCTTGCAACACCATGGACTGTAACCTGCCATACTCCTCTTGTCAATGGAATTTTATTGAAGTGGGTTGCCATTTCCTTTTCCAGGGGATCTTTCTGACTCAGAGATTGAACCCATGTCTCCTTCATTGGCAGGCAGATTTTTTGCCACTGAACCACCTGAAAAGCCTAATGTTACTTTTACCAAATCTTTTATTTCCAACACTAAATATCCACTGTTTCAGTTCAAATATATATGTATATTTTGGCCACGCAGCAAGGCTTGCAGGATCTTAGTTGTCCACCAGGCATTGAACCCTGGGCCTTGGCAGTAGAAGTGGACCCCCAAGAATTCCCTCAAATAACTTTTTTCCATCCGAATAGAATAGAAGTTCCTTGCTTAAGAAGGTTGTCATTTGTGTTCACCAGGAAAAGAATAATGTTAAAACCATAAAGAGTAAAATGTTTTCAAATCTTTTTCTGAGATGGACCAAGGGAGGAAAACTAGAACACCAGGGACCTGAAATGGGCTGAGAGTAAACAGCAACAAAAAGGAAGTGATTGAAATTTTTGACTTTTTATTGTGTTTTGGAGTATAGCCGATTAACAATGTTGTGATGGTTTTAGGTGTTCCACAAAGGGACTCAACCGTACATATACATGTATCCATTCTCTCCTAAACTCCTCTCCCATCCAGGTGGCCAAATAACATTGAGCAGAGTTCCCTGTGCTATACAGTAGGTGCTTGTTGGTGATCCATTTTAAATATAGCAGTATATGTCCATCTATATGTATGATGTACATGTCTATCCCAAGCTCTCTAACTATTTCTTTCCCCAACCCTTGCCCCTGGCAAGCATAGGTTTGTTCTCTAAGACTGAGTCTGTTTCCATTTTGTAAGTTCATTTGTACCATTTCTTTTTGGATTCCACAATAAGGGATGTCATATCATATTTCTCTTCTCTCTGACTTACTTCACGTAGCATGGCAATCCTAGGTCCATCCATATTGCTGCAAATGACATCATCCTTTTTAATGGCTGAGTGATATTCCATTGTATATCCATCTTTATCCATTCCTCTGTTGGATGGGCATTTGGGTCCTTCCATATCCTGGCTATTTTAAATACTGCTGAAATGAACATTAGATGCATATATCTTTTTGAATTATGATTTTCCCTGGTTTATGCCCAGTAGTACGATTGCTGGATCATATGGTAGTTCTATTTTTAGTTTTTTAAGGAACCTCCACACTGTCCTGGCTGTACCAAAAAGGTGAATGGAATTTTGTAAATGGGGAAGAGAAGAGAGAGGGAAAGAAAGCTGGAACCAAAACTAACCTCCCGAAACTGCCCTGGGACTGTTCTTAGAGCAAAGTTATGAGAGAAAACAAGCCTTTGTAAGGGGGACGAAACTAACTTTGAAAAGTGAGTTAGAAGTGTTGCTTTCCACTTGGAGAAGAAGACAAAAAGCAGAGAACATCAGAATAGTGACAAATGACAAAGCACAGGAATTGGGTGCAAAAGAAAAAGAAGGGTAAAACATGAAACTGCATCCAGTAAGACTGAAGGGGACAGAAAAGGAAGAGAACTTTCTGGAGAACAGAGGAGTGGGCCACATCTGGGGGAGAATAAACAAGCATCACTACGAACAAAGCTAGTGGACGTGATAGAATTCCAGTGGAGCTGTTTCAAATCCTGAAAGATGATGCTGTGAAAGTGCTGCACTCAATGTGCCAGCAAATTTGGAAAACTCAGCAGTGGCCACAGGACTGGAAAAGGTCCGTTTTCATTCCAATTCCAAAGAAAGCAATGCCAAAGAATGCTCAAACTACTGCACAATTGCACTCATCTCACATGCTAGTAAAGTAATGCTCAAAATTCTCCAAGCCAGGCTTCAGCAATACGTGAACCGTAAACTCCCTGACGTTCAAGCTGGTTTTAGAAAAGGCAGGGGAACCAGAGATAAAATTGCCAGCATCTGCTGGATCATGGAAAAAGCAAGAGAGTTCCAGAAAAACATCTATTTCTGCTTTATTGACTATGCCAAAGCCTTTGATTGCGTGGATCACAAAACTGTGGAAAATTCTGAAAGAGATGGGAATACCAGACCACCTGACCTGCCTCTTGAGAAATCTGTATGCAGGTCAGGAAGCAACAGTTAGAACTGGACATGGAACAACAGACTGGTTCCAAATAGGAAAAGGAGTACGTCAAGGCTGTATATTGTCACCCTGCTTATTTAACTTCTATGCAGAGTACATCATGAGAAACGCTGGACTGGAAGAAACACAAGCTGGAATCAAGATTGCCGGGAGAAATATCAATAACCTCAGATATGCAGATGACACCACCCTTATGGCAGAAAGTGAAGAGGAACTAAAAAGCCTCTTGATGAAAGTGAAAGAGGAGAGTGAAAAAGTTGGCTTAAAGCTCAACATTCAGAAAACGAAGATCATGGCATCCGGTCCCATCACTTCATGGGAAATAGATGGAGAAACAGTGGAAACAGTGTCAGATTTTATTTTCTGGGACTCCAAAATCACTGCAGATGCTGACTGCAGCCATGGAATTAAAAGACGCTTACTCCTTGGAAGAAAAATTATGACCAACCTAGATAGCATATTGAAAAGCAGAGACATTACTTTGCCAACAAAGGCCCGTCTAGTCAAGGCTATGGTTTTTCCAGTGGTCACGTATGGATGGGAGTTGGACTGTGAAGAAGGCTGAGCACCAAAGAATTGATGCTTTTGAAGTGTGGTGTTGGAGAAGACTCTTGGGAGTCCCTTGGACTGCAAGGAGATCCAACCAGTCCATTCTGAAGATCAGCCCTGGGATTTCTTTGGAGGGAATGATGCTAAAGCTGAAACTCCAGTACTTTGGCCCCCTCATGGGAAGTGTTGACTCATTGGAAAAGACTCTGATGCTGGGAGGGATTGGGGGCAGGAGGAGAAGGGGACGATAGAGGATGAGATGGCTGGATGGCATCACTGACTCAGTGGATACGAGTCTGAGTGAACTCCGGGAGTTGGTGATGGACAGGG
The DNA here is from genome assembly GCA_006408675.1 of Madoqua kirkii. Lineage (NCBI taxonomy): Eukaryota > Metazoa > Chordata > Mammalia > Artiodactyla > Bovidae > Madoqua > Madoqua kirkii. Next base: position 37,903 of record SJYC01062951.1, read on the forward strand.
AGGCCTGGCGTGCTATGATTCATGGGGTTGCAAAGAGTCGGACACGACTGAGCAACTGAACTGAACTGAAGTGAACTGTGGTGCTGGAGAAGACTCTTGAGAGTCCCCTGGACTGCAAGGAGATCAAACCAGTCAATCCTAAAGGAAATCAACCCTGAATATTCATTGGAAGGACTGATGCTGAAGCTGAAGCTTCAACACTTTGGCCATCTGATGCAAAGAGCTGACTCACTGGAAAAAAAACCCTGTTGCTGGGAGGGACTGAAGGCAGGAGGAGAAGGGGACAACAGAGGATGAGATGGTTGGATGGCGTCACTGACTTGATGGACATGAGTTTGAGCAAACTCTAGGAGACAGTGAAGGACAGGGAAGCATGGTGTGCTGCAGTCCATGGGCGTAACTGAGTGACTGAACAACAGAGAGAGGACGTGCCAGGCAAAAGTTAGGACAATCCGGCAAAATAGTGGGAGTAAAGAGGACCACGTAAGTGAATGGAGAGTTAATCTCGGAAATGCGTGAATGTAAAATATTGATGTTCTATTGCTAGTTGAGATTGACAGTGATAGCATCTTCCCCGCTAAGATCTATCTCAAACAGATTCAGTAGTTAGTATTTTTAATAATTTTATTCAAGTTTATTTTCTCTTGACATTGTACATAAAATATTTCTATCTAAGCAACACATTAATCATTTACCTACCAGGTCTGTGATATGGAGAAGCAGCAAAACCATGCAATACTATAAAAACTATATGTTATATACTGAAAAATGACAGAAGCAGGTAAAAAAAAATAAAGAAGTAGGGGCAAAAGCTAGACATTGCAAAGGGATTGGTTTAAGAACTACTCATGTCTATGGGTTACCTGACAGTGGTGGACAAGGAGTTCCCTCCCACCCACACATTCTTTCCTTCCTCTTCCTTGTTGATCACAGACCACTGGGTCCCTGCAAATTCACATTATCACAGGGAGGAAGGCGGAAGTAGTTGGAGCGTCGGAGTCGCCTTGGGGGCAGACCAGCCTTCTGACGGCAGAGTTCATCTAGAAGAGAAGCAGAGCATGTTGAGATGAGAATGTAGGAAGGTGGCCAGGGCTCCGAGAAAAGAGAAGAAAGAGACTGCAGGGTGGTGCAGTGAAAGGGTTGAAGAGAAATAGATCAGGGTTAGAACCTGGGATCTGTCACTGACTGGTGATTTACTCCCTACCGGAAAGAGTCTTGACTTTTCTGAACCTCATCATCCTTTTCTGCAAAACAAGCATTGAAATACCTGCTTCAAGAATGTAGTTGAAAATGAGACTGGATGCAAAAGAACTGAGCACAGGTGGTCAGTTCTTATTCACACCTTGCTCCCAATTCTTCTAATTATAGACTTATTAAACAGCAGGGGGAAAAAAATGAGGTCCAGTCATTCAAAAGTGTTTACTGTGTGCAAATGGCTAACTTTAGCAAGTCCCCCGAGACACTTGAAAGTGCCTCGAGTCCCAGATACTCATCCTCAGTGTCAAGGTGCTTCCCTTGCAGGTGGCTTGCAGAGCCAATGAAGGCGAGGGGTAAGTTTCCTTCTGCGAAGTTAAGTACAGCTCTTACTCAGAGGGGGTCGGTGCAAGGCCGGCAGCTGAGTCAGAGTGGTTTTTGCATGTGGTGACTTTGACGATGGCAGCCATCATCTGGGGCTGGGCCAGGGGAAGGTGAGAAATAGTGTTTTCACACCACACATAGTGTCTAACCACACATCTGGACTCTTGTAATTTTTTTTTTTTAATAAAATCTTTCTACCTTGCTCTACCTCTGAAATTTCACAAGAAGCAAGAGAAATGGTTCTTGGAATTGGTGGACTATTGTAAAGGTAACCAGTGTTCAGCCAGTGTCCAAGTGATTTTTTATGTATCCAAATGTATAGTGTCTAAATTAGTTGCTTTTTCCCCACCTGGCTGAACGTGGCTGCAGGACTAGTAGAAACTGTTATTTGTAATAATGGACTTGGCTTTTCATCTCTGGTGAATGATCTTCAAAGTAGCAGAGCATCTGAATGCACTATCTATACATAAGAGAAGTTAGGGGTTTCTGTCTAGTTGGAAAGGGATTTAGTGGTGCTTTCTTAAGGGTTATCAATTTTTTAATGTTAACGATGGAAGATAATTGCTTTACGATGCTCTGTTTCTGCTCTATGACGAAGTGAGTCAGCTATGGCTTATTTACTTGCTCAGTCATGTCTTAACGCTTTATGACCCCGTGGACTGTAGCTTTCCAGGCTACTCTGTCCATGGGATTTCCCAAGCGAGAATACTGGAGTGGGTTACCGTTTCCGTCTCCAGGGGATCTTCCCAAACCCGAATCCTCTGCATTGGCAGATGGGTTCTTCATGGCTGAGCCACCAGGGAAGCCCTATACGCATTCATATATCCCCTCCCTCTTCTGCCTCCCTCCTCCTCTCATTCCACCCCTCAAGGTCATTACAAAACACAGCTGAACTTCCTGTGCTGTACAGCAGCTTTGAGGGTCATGAATATAGCAAACATGGTGCTTTCTTCATATTGTTTATTGGGGTAACTAGGTGGAGCAGGAGCTGATGGAAGTCAGAGAGCAGCCTAAAGCCCTCCTCCAAAGCCGCATCTTGGAACTGTTAGCACCTTGCCCCAGTTATCAGTTGCTCTCATTATTGTTCCTCCCCATCAAAGCTAGTCTTACCTTTCATAGCTTCGTGTTCTTTACAGACAAGACGGGAGCAGATCTCATTGTTGATGACGTACATGCGCCGTGAACTGCCGTAGATCCCATGTCATGGTGCAAGAAGGATATGGAAAAAGCATTGAGAGGGAGAGCTAGCCTCTGCCTGAGATGCCTCTTTCAACTCCTGGAAATACCTGGATTTCCTTAAGTATTTCAGACTTCCCACTCCCACCCCCCCTACCCAAGTAGTGTAGAAGATAGAATGGTATCGATCACGCCTGTTAGTTACAACTTTGCACATTGCACCTAGACTCAAGCTTTAATACTTCCCACACTACTCCTTACTATTTTCTGCCTTCACACTTGCATCTTCAGCTCCAGCCTATTTCTCAGATGTGATGAATTTGATAAACCAGTGTTTCCCTCATGACCATCCTTCCTCCAGTACTCACCATCCTTGCCTTCAGCATCTACGTTTGTTAGTTAAACTGTTCCATGTGCCTCAATCCAGACTCAAGGTTCTTTTTTTCTTCTATCATAATACAGTTCCCATTACTTATTTCTCAGCAAAGTCTATTTGCTTTTCTTAAAAAGTATTTTTATTTTTTAAAAAGCTTTTTATTTTGTCTTGTGTTAGCGCTGATTAATAATGTTGTGATAGTTTCAGGTGAACAGCAAGGAGACTCAACCATAATATATCCATATCCATTCTCCCCCATGACATTGAGCAGAGTTCCCTGTGCTATACCTTAGGTCCTTGTTGGTTCTCCATTTTAAATACAGCAGTGTGTACATGTCCATTCCAAACTGCCTAACTCTTCCTCACCTGTATCCTTCCTCAGCAACCATAGGTTCATTCTTTAAGTCTGTGCAGACTCTAGGTTCTAATTGGCACCTTCGGAATAGCTAAAAGGGTGATGCCTACAACTTCCTCCCCCTTAGAGACTGAAATCCCAGAGTGGGTGCTCATTAAATAGTTACTGACACGAAAGCGCTATCATGGGTGGCCCTCTAGGTGATATGGGACCCTTTACCTGGTGAAACATATCTGATGGAGGCATTGCTTGATTGGCCGATGCACGGAGTAGAGTCTTGTGCAGGCGAATTTCTCATCCCGGCACTCTGAAGATACCCACCATAAAAAAAAAACACATGGTTAGAGGAATGGAGGAGAAGAGAAAGAGCTGGGAAAACCTACAGAGTAGTCTCTACAGAGGATCCTGTAAGCTGGGGTATGTTCTTCCTGTAACCAATACAAAGCAATAATGTCCATCTTTTTGCAACCCCATGGACTGTAGCCTGCTAGGCTCCTCTGTCCATGGGAATTCTCCAGGCAAGAATACTGGAGTGGGTTGCCATGCCCTCCTCTAGGGGATCTTCACGACATTGAACTCAGGTCTTCCGAATTGCAGGCTGATTCTTGACCAGCTGAGGCACCAGGGAAGTCCACAAAGCAATAATAGATGTTGGCTAAACAATGAAATTTAGGTGCTTCCCTACCTGAAGGGAAAGAGAATAAAATAGTCTTTGTGGGTTCTTCTAGGAAAAAGTCCTTCTAGGGTTAGACAGGTGGCAACATGAAAGATGAAATGCTAACAGTCATATTCTGAAGAATTTGAATTCTAAAGGGGTCACAGTTTCTCTGTTCTGGTGGTTTTGAACCTTAGCTGCACATCGGAATTATCAGTATGTTAGAGAAAGCATGACATCTACAGTAATGTTGAGTCCTTGAGGCCACTTCCTGACCCACTAACAAACAGATTATGTTCAAAGTTAGTTTACAGAGAGGACTGTTCTGGGATCATGCAGTAGTGATCCCATCTTTTCCCCATGACCTCATAGACAGTGAGGTAGGGTGGGAGGGATATGAAGAAGACTACAAATATTCTTTGAGAAAGAATTGGAAATAAAACTAGAAGATGTACCAAGTATTTTCCCAAGAACAAGGAGATAAGGAATCTTCAGGAAGAAAACAAAAGCTTAAGAAAAAGACAGGCAAAAGACAATCATACCTGTGGTGGTATTTTTGTCGTTGAGTGAGGCTGAAAGAAGGAATTTTATTCAGTTATTACTGGTTCTGGAAGTCACTGCCCTGTCACTGTCATGTTGCCTTACTTGAGACCCATGTGTGTGCTCAGTCACGTCCGACTCCTTGTAACCCTGTGGACTGTAGCCCACCAAGCTCTCTGTCCATGGGATTTTCCAGGAAAGAACACTGGAGTGGGTTGCCATTTCCTTCTCCAGAGCATCTTCCCGACCCAGGGATCAAACCCGCATTTCCTGCATTAAAGGTGGTTTCTTTACCACTGAGCCACCAGGGAAGCCCCAATCCTAGCCTAGGGGCAAGTTAAATACTGGCTGAATTTGTAGAACGGAGAGTAAGTCAAGGAGTAAAATGCGTCTTGAAGAAAGGACTAACCACGGGAGTTCCCTGTAAAATGTTACTGGAAGGGTTGCTAATAGGATACTATAGGAAGAATGTTAGCTAGGTGATCTCATCTATCCCCGATTTCTTTGTTTCACTGTGCTGGTTTTTAGTTGCAGCATGCAGGATCTTCACTGGGGCATGTGGACTCTTAGCTGTGGCATATGGCATCTACTTCCCCTACCAGGGATCGAACCCAGGCTCCCATGGTTTCAATCACAGGTTTATATGCTGAGAATTCTCAAACTTCTATGTCTAGCTCAGAACTTTCTTCTAATGAGCTCCAGGTCTACAAATTCAACTTCCATTTTGTGGAAGAGCTGGTGGATTTTTTTTAAAGATCCTTCCATGTCTCAAACTGCCTTCTTTCCCTTCACCAATTCAAAATGTTCAGTGAATGGTACCACCCATCCAATAGCTATCATCTACCTAATAGAAAACTGGACTTTCTCTCAACAGTCTCCGCTCCCTGACAGCTCCTTTCTCTCCCATACCTCTAACAAAATAATTCAGGACATCATATTTTATTGGGACTAGGCAGCAGCGTCCTTGCTGGCTTTCCAATTCAATAATCTGCTTAGAACTTTCTTTGCATAAACTGTTCTCTGGCTGGTTTTCATTTCCATCCTAAGCCTTTGCCCATATTGTTTTCTTTACCTGAAAGCTCTTCGCCTTTCCATTCATTTGATTCACTTCTGTTTGTTTTCCAGGAATCACCCTAGTCAATTGCCCTTCAGAAAAGCCTTTCCTAACTCTCAACACTGAATATAGTCAAGGACTCTGAGATTTCACAGCTTCTTTTGCTTGATTATATATGTTTGGTGAAACTGAATAAAATTATCCATTTCTTTGTCTTATCTCATCTGTTAGACAAAAGATGTTTAGAAGAAAATCAATTTTGTTCACCTGGAAACTTGGAGAGAAAAATCAAACCTTGGCAGTTCATTTATCAAACCACAGTTCTTGCTTGTTAGGGGCTCAAACATGTCATTAATTTAAATTAAACTGTTGGACAAATGCACTTCATAACATGTAGTCCTATTTAGGGTTCTTCACCAGCTGTACGGTCTTCCATCATGGGTATTGCAGGAAGCCTAGAACAGCCCCCGTGGCCCTGAGGTCCCAGATCTGAACTCACCTAGGTCATCGGTGGAAGGCTTGATATCAGCCAGAACTGAAAAGGCACGAAACAGTGATGTAAGAAGGGCTCCAGACTGACAAAGGGGAAGGTAGAGTGCAAGAGGGAAAATGTGGCTAACAGGAAACAGCTGAGGCAATGGCTGGGTTTTTTATATTGTGTCCAAGGGAAGAGAGTTCATTGAAGATAATTTTTTTGAGTATTATTTGTCCTGTTGACATTGGAAGTCTTTATATATGTTTTTTAAAGCTATGAATCCACTTTGCTTCCTCTTTTTTAGGGGGCCAGGAAGCATCTTTTCTTTCATCCCCTTCCCAGTGATAAAAATTATAAGATTAATTCAAGAGCTAGAATAAATAATGTAACTATTAACATGAAATGTGCTATTTTTAAGAGCTGGAGTGAAACCTACCTGTTTCATCTGTAGCAGGATCATTCACCAGATCTGCAAAGAATACGATGGATGCAGGGATGAAAAAATGCAAGCAGAAAAAACAGCAAAGGAAAAAACAGAGTGAGGCATGATGATCTAAAAGGAGGCAAGATTTAAGCAAAAGAATGCAGACTCTTGGGGGGAATATAAGGGACTATCACAGAAGGAAAAGGATGTGGCAAAAGGATTGGGCATGTTTATAGCCTTGGTGGCATCTAAGATAGACAACAGGGCTCTGAATCCGTTTCTTTCTCGTTTTAAATAATATCTATTTATTTGGCTGTGCAAGGTCTTAGTTGCAGCATGACGGATCTAGTTTTCTGAGCAGGGACAAAACGTGGGCACCCTGCATTGGGAGCGTGGAGTCTTAGCCACTGGACTACCAGGGACGTCCCTGAAACTCTTTACTAGTCTTCTTCTTACTTTATACAGACATCATCCTGAATCCTATCCACAGTGTGAGAGCAAGGAAATAAAAGAATATCTTACTAGGATCTTCTGTGAATGTTTCTGAAGTCACTGTGGTCACATCATCTGCATAAAAACAATCAGAAAACACTTTCTGAGCATTCTCTGCCCCTCATCCCCCACCCCTGAACTCCCAAGAAATGAAATTGTCAAGCACAGAAGCCACCACGTAGTAAGATCCAGAAGAATTTTTCTTGGTTTCCCAACCAAAGTCCTTTCCCCTGTAACCCAAACAAATGTCACACTTTTCCTACTCCCATGAATATACTCATACAATTCCAACCCTAGATTGTCCCTTTCCCATTGTTCTTATTTAGAGGAATGAATGAACTATGTGGCCATCAGATAGTCTACTGATTAAACTTTGGTTCAGCATTGGACTGCAAGAATGACTTCATCCTAACAGATAATAACTGATACAGCTAGTCAGGGATTACTATGGGCTTGCTTTACAGATGGTAAAACTGAGCATCAACAGAATAGAAACTCATCCAAGGTCATAGAGCTTGTTGATAGTTATTATGGGCTGATGACCTCTTTGTAATACTTATTTAAATGAAAATTGTCTTTCTCAAAAAGACTGTGATTTTTTAAAAAAATCTTTGACTGTGCTACTGCGCATGTGGGATCTTAGTTCCCTGACTAGGGATTGAACTGGCACCCTCTGAAATGGAAGTGCAGGATCTTAACCACTGGATCACCGGGGAAATCCCCAGACTGATTTTTGACATTCATGATTTTGATATTTTTGGATATCAGTCTTATGATACTCTCTACACAGTGTTCACAAGAGGTTACATTGGTCGTTTTCTGATGCTCACAGTGATAAGTGAGGTAGAAAGAGAGAAGAGGAGGGGAGATGCTTTGCTATTGATCCTTGGAAAGTAAAGACAAAAGGAGAAGTAAAAAATGGTCCAGGTCTTAAGATGGAAGATATTTGGATAAACTAAGAAAACTTCATCTGAAACTGTACATAATAGCAACTCCTGAAACAAACAGTCTCTGAATTAACAACTAAAAAAGCAGTGTGAAGAGCTAGACGTTTAACAAACATCCCATCTATAATGAACCTTCACTGTAAAAGGGTTACAGTCATTATCGGTTTTGCCCACTAGAGGTCAGCAAATCCACATAATACTTTGCCTTGGGGTCAGCATACAAGTGTCAGATTTACAAGCTGGTGAGAAGAGCATTTTTATAAAGCATATCAGTTACTGATCCTTGTACTAGAAGCAAAACACAGAACATTTTAAAGGAATTTCCCCTGCTTATTCCTCACTCATCTTTTAGAAAAAAATTCCAGATAGCCATCAGATGGAACAGGAACATTTTACGTCTTTTTAACACTTTTTAACATAAGCTTTCTTCTTTCAGAGCAGATTTTGATAAAAAGGAATTCAAGTTTGCTCCAGTCCCACAGGATGAATGAAAAACCACTGACCCGATTCATTCCAGAGGCTGTAAGAAGGGAGTGGATTTTCTCCAGGGTGTAGCCAATTCCTGTCCTGTTTCCATTTCTCTCCAGCTACATTCCAGTCCAACCACTCACAGAAATAGAGGAAGCAGTGGGTGAACAAAGGGTTTGAGAATGTCCTAGCTGTGTTTTTAGAATTTCAGGCAGAGTACTAGATTTCTGTATATCCCTCAGTTTACCCACCTTTTCCATGAGCTACCTCCATAAAAGCCTAAGGACTGATGAATGTTTTCTGAGAAGGAGTCTTATGGAGAGATTTGCATCAGCTCTTACAATATTTCTGCTCAAAAAGCCTCACGAAGTCATAAAACAGGACTGGACCTTAACTAGCCCAAAGAAAGGGATTTGGATTTTTAGTTATACTAGTGCTGGGACTTCCCAGGTGGCTCAAAGTGACAAAGAGTCTGCCTGAAATGCAGGAAACATAGGTTCGATCCCTGGGTGGGATGATCCCTTGCAAGAGGGAATGGATACCCACTCCAGTATTCTTGCATGAGAAATCCAATGGACAGAGGGGCCTGGTGGGCTACAGTCCATAGGGTCACACAGAGTCAGACATGACTGAGCATCTGAGCACAGCACAGCACAGGGCTGAAATAAAATCTGGGTTCAAAAATGTAAGGATTCAGGCAGAGAAAAGGTTTTTCTGTATTTTTATTTCTTCTACCAAGATGCACAGTAAGAAACTATATTGTGAGCCAGTATACACATATAAAGCTGAAAGAAGAGTAAAAATAATGCTTCTGTAATCTACTTGCAGTGTACTGTATTTATCTTCTAAGAAATATTTATTTTGGCTGTGCAAAGTCTTAGTTGAGGCTCTTAGGATCTTTAGTTGTGGCATGAAGGGGTTTGGTTCCTTGACCAGGGATCAAACCTGGGCCCCCCTGCATTGGAACCATGGAGTCTTAGCCACTGGACCACCAGGCAAGTCCCCAGTGTACTCTGTCTTTATTTTAGTCTATCTTAACTCATTAAAATCACCAGTTGTGACCTACTCATTAGATCTTTTGACTCATTAAAGGGTTATATACTGTAGTGCTTTCAAGGGTTGGGAAAACCAAGAGAAATTATAATTATGTTGGTTCTGAGAGGCAACGGCAGATGTTGAATCGAGCTGAGGGAAACAGACCTTTGGAAGCCAAAACTTATGGATTCTGTCTCATTGAGCCACGATTTTTCTATAGGACTGGGAAGACTTCTTTTTCTGTCTGCATTTTAGTTTTTCCACTCTTATGTGGATAGGAAAATTCTGTTAGGAGTAGTGGGCGTTATCCGAAGGTGGGGAAATGAGATGGACATAGAGAAGATTTGAGTGAAGTTATTTCAGTAGTGAATGAGAAAGTTTTATGAACGGGACGACAGGATTGTTGAATTCAATTCCATTATTTCACACACCTTGGCACTTCATCTCTCTATGGTATGACAAATTCTTGGAACTTTGACTATTTGGCTCCATTGTCCTGCTAAGAACCCCAACAGAGCCCAGATCCATGGGGTCACTTACCTCCTCGCTGTCCGCTGACTCCTAGGGGTGTCCGGCCTGCACAAAGGAAGAAGTATGTGAATGCATCCAGCTCTACACCTCATAAAGCTTTTCTGAGATGAACCAGAAAATGATGGGAAAATTGCTGTACTTGCCATGCTTTATTTCTGTTACAGCTCCGTATAGAAATAGGCAGACTGTTGGTGCTACACACAGACACGGAAGCACTCAGAGATAGGAGACTGCTGAGCAAAGGCGAGCCCTGACTCAGGAGGCCTCTTGCTTCCAGTCTGTCCAGAAGGGGTGGGGTCCTGGTCCACCCGCAAGGCAGCAGCCCTTCCTGATGGCCTGTCTTTTCATCCCCACAGCCAGCCCCTCTAGCTACGCTACTGAAAAAGGCCCAAAATGATTATCTCACAGTCTGTGTTGGGCAGAATAAGAAAGAAAAAAAAAAAAGGAATAGGATTTTTTTTTTTAAAGCCCAAGTTTCACTTTCCTAGGCCAGTCATCTAGTTCAATTCTGTGCAACCTATGAAGATCATTTCCTTTTGTCTATAGAGGTGGCAACATTTTCTGTGTGCGTGTGAATCTGCTTGTGTGAGTCTGGTGCTATGTTTGTTAGGTTAATATAACCCCACTGTTTTCCTTCACAGTTTAAGACATGCTGTGTGCTCAGTCACTCAGTCTGACTGTTTGCGACCCCATGCACTATAGCCCGTCAGGCTCCTCTGTCCATGGGATTCTCCAGGCAAGAATCCTGGACGGGTTGCCATGCCCTCCTCCAGGGGATCTTCCTGGCCCAGGGACTGAACCTGCATCTCCTATGGCTCCTGCATTTCAAGGCAGGCAGATTCTTTACCGATGAGCCACCAGGGAAGCCCCTTCTTCATGGTTTAAACTTGAGTTTCTTGTGAGGTGGTCCTTATGTCTGTGTACACAATTGTATACATCAGCTTCTCCTTTTGCTTTCTTTCTTTCTTTCTTTTTTTTTTTTTGGAGGGGGGGAATTGCGTTCTGGGATCTAAGTTTCCTGACCAGGGATTGAACCTGGGCCACGGCAGTGAAAGCACTGTATCCCAACCACTGGGCCACCAGGGAATTTCCTCCTTTGGTATTTGTTTCCCTGTTTGTATATTTATGAGAGTGGCCCTCTTGGTTAATATGCATTTGCGTGTATCTTAGTTTTGCTTTAATTTCATAACTCTCAGGCTGCCTTCCCCCAGATCTGAGGTCATCTCTAATCACATCCCTCTATTCACAAAGTCTTTTCTTCTCTTCTCGCTCTCTCTCATTTTTTGGTCATGCTGCAAGGCTTACAAGACCTTAGTTCCCCAGCCAGGAGTTGAACCTAGGCCCTTGGCAATGAGAGTGCAGAGTCCTAACCGGGGGGACTGCCAAGGAGCTCCCCGTGTTCTTTGACTTCTCTTTACTGGGCAATTCTAGAATTAAATAGGAAGCATCTCTCCTCCCATTCCCCTTCAGCCTCCTTGCATCCTCCCTCTAACATACACCTCCACCCACCTCGGAGGAGCTGACATTTTAGGGAGAAAAGAAAAAAGGTAGGGACTCACCAGAGGACATGATGAGGGCGGTGAGAAGCAGGAGCACTCTGGGTCTGAAGAACACCATATCTGACAGGTGAGTGGGGAAAGTGGAGACTGTGATCAGCACTTCCGTTCCAGGCAAGCATATCTGCAGGGTGCCTTGCTTCCCAAGGTCTTTCCTGGTTCCTCATAAGTCTCAGACCCTTCCTCTCTTTTCTTCCAACACTTCTTCAGACTCTCTTCTGTGCTCGTTTGCCATCATTCTCACCCCTTCTTTCCCAGCAAGTCAGGAAATTTTATACTCTACATGGTTCATGATGGGCCCCCCATCCACCCCATGGCCTCTTTAGACCCGAGTATCTAAACTTCTGTTTTGATATCTGTGACTTAAAAAAATAATAATATCTGTTCATCTAAGTGTCTCCTCATTTGAATTCCATGGATAATTGGGATGTTTGTTCAATTCTAAATCAGTGACATTCTCCATTGCCTCCTTCCAGCCCTTTCACACACATACACACACACACACACACACACACACACACATACACACACCCCCTCCCTCCCTCCCTCCCTCTGTCTATTTAGGGTTTTAGACAATCCAAGCCACTCACTGTTGATGGTTCTCTGCTCTTTCCACCGAGTCCTTTGGTTGCTGAATGTGTCTCTCTCCTTCTCTGTTCCACTTTGGCTGGGGTGTAAGATGAACAGGGCCACTCCCTGGAAAGGACTTCAGATTTGGCCTACTCTGAAACAATGAGATGAGGGAGAGCAAGGAAGAGAGAGAGAGAGAGGGGGAGGGAGGGAGGGAGGGAGAAAGCCAGGCTAGAGGAGTCTGATTCAGTGCTACTATGATGCGGGGAGGAGAAGGGTGATGGGGCTTTGCAGTCACTCACATCCTCGTTCCAAAGGTTATGATCACACTGACAAGAGATGGTGCTGCTCCCTTGACGGGTTGGCTCAAGCTCATATATGCCTTTCTCCCATGAACCACCATCTGGCTGCAGTCTCACTTTGTCCTTGGGTTACTTTTTACCTAAAGAGAGAGAGAGAGAGAGAGGAACCGCGGAATACGTTTCTGTGTCTCTGGCTGTCTTCCATATTTGAATCATTCTTCCAACCCCCTTTCTCACTTTTGTCTGTTTAGAATTCTGCTCCCCCAAATTTCTTTGTTTCTTTGTGTCTCTCTTTTTTCTTTTCCTCTTTTCTTGACCCACACATTTAGCCTTCACTCACCCACCCCCATAATCTCATTTGTCACATCCAAACAAACACAGACATCACACGAGTTTTGGCCGGCAGAAAGGCTGGCTGTCTTAGGGTTAGGGAAAGTTAAGGAATATAGGACCCTCACCCTTTTGTAATGTGGAGGAGCTCCATGAGAGAAGACGCCAGCCTTTAGCTGTCGTTTGGTTTTGTTTAAGCTTATGTTAAGAATCTTGGTTTCTGGATTCTTGAAGACAAAAATGCCATCAGATGGCCAATGAAAATTGGGAGCCAAGTTCACTCTGCTTGCTTTATTTCCCATCATATCACAAATATGTATATAACACTTTCTCTGATCCAGGAGCAATAAAAACTTTGTCTTTGCTCTTATTCCTAGAGACTCTCATGCTTAGACCATTACAACATCTCCACTTCAGCAAGAATAAACTTGAATGACAGAAATGCAGATCTGAAAAATGGTTGACCTTAGGTGCACTAGCAGGGTGTCAAGTTATCTGTTAGCTTCCTTAGTCTATATTCCGTTCCCTGAACAGCTACATTAGAGAAGCAGACAGGTAGACGCTGGTGGCTCAGGGGTCTGAGAGAAAAGAATCTGCCAATCTGCCTGCTGATGTAAGAGGCTCAGGTTTGATCCCTGGGTTGGAAGATCCCCTGGAGAAGGAAATGACAACCCACTCCAGTATTCTTGCCTGGAGAATCCCATGGGCGTAAGATTCTGGTGGGCGTCAGTTCCACGAGCGCCAGCACCAGCACAGCTAGACAGAGCAGATAATATTAATGGGTTACAGACCAGAAGAAAGAAGAGATTTAATGATGGAAGAAGGGAGGAAGGAAGCGCTATGGACATAGAAAGAAGCAAATAGCACCTGTGGTTTCTCTTCGGGAGCTGTACCTGCTCCATCTCTGAACTACACGGGTTCTGGTTAGTTCCCAGAGCAAATCTGTGGACCAAACCCAAGTGTTCCTCACCAGCCTGGTCCAAAACGTGATCTTTTTCCATCTGCTCCATAGTGAGAGTGCAGAGACTGCAAAACAGATGTCTGGGGAGAGCCAGAGCAAGGAAAGGCAGGGCGGTGGGTGTGGGAAGGAACAAAAGCAGACGCAGAGCAGGACTCCGGCAGGACGCGCAACAGGGCCTAGAGCCACACTCATGTTTTCCGTGAAGCACAGACAGATGGAGGAACTGAACTCCGGCCAGTCGTTTGGCAGGGCCGGCAATGACCTCAACTTGCTGGCCCAGCCAGAGACTGTAAGACTGTATCTCCGGAAAGCCTCCCCAGGCAGTAGGAGGGGGCGCTCTCCTGGGGTCCCAGGGGGTGGGGAGTCTGAAGTTGGAGCTGAGAAAACAGGGACAGAATGTTCAGAGCAAGCAGGAGAAGGCAGGCAGCGAGTGGGACCTCGGGAGGAAGGGAGGGGGGCGCTGGAAAGAAGGCGGAACCAGTGAAAGCAGAAACCACCCTGTATTCTTGCTGGTCCTTCAAGGATGTCAGCTGTTTGCAAGTGCTTGGGTTGATTTCTTATTCCTGACCTTAGAGAGCTTCAGATTTACTTTTCTCTGGTGGTTATCATTATAGTTACATCAAGTCAAAGTCAGCACCCTTGGCCCAGGAATGAGCAACTGCCACCCAGAGACGTGAGCTGAGACTCTTCCCAGGGAAGGCCTCCCTGAGCTGCAGTCTGTATGTTCATCCAGTACAAGCTGCAGGTCAAGGACACAGGAAAGGCCTCCGAGGAATTGACTGGCAGGTGCAGAAGCGACTTAAGGCAGGCACTCTCACGTCTGAGAGAGCCAGGAAAATACTAGTTTTTCAAAAGAGGTCTCCAAGTGGTGGACAATGGGTAAAATGCAAAGAGAGAGAAGGGAGGCAGAGATGCAAGACAGTGTGCTGGTTTATTCATCTGTTTACTGGCCTGTGAAGAATACACCCATTAGCTGAAGGCCTCTGGGCAAATGTACAGAAACGTTATTACTGCGGTATGATCCAACTAAATGAAATCCAGGGCCTAAACACACACACAGATCCCATAAAAGGGAAGAGAGGAAAGGAGGAGGGTTATATGAGGTGGGGACGGGGAGGGACGGGCAGTGCTGTGTGTAGCAGAATGAAGCAATAAAGCGGTAAAGGCCAAACTAAGAGATGGACTCAGCGGAGGCCTTCAGAGCCAACAAACCTATGTCCTCCGAGACCCTGGGCTAGGGAGAGCCTCTCTCGTCTTAGTAACCATGCACCTCTCCAATACTCTGCTCTTTACACCTCCATGCCTTGCACTTTCTGTTCCTTCCTTTCTGAAATATCCTTTTCCCAACTCCAGTAAAGGCCTGTGAAAGTGTTAGTGTTAGTCACTCAGCTGTGTCCTACTCTTTGCAACCCCGTGGACTGTAGCCCGCCATGCACCTCTGTCCATGGAATTTTCCAGACAAGAATACTGGAGTGGGTTGCCATTTCCTTTTCCAGGGGACCTTCCCGACCTAGGGATCAACCCTGGGTCTCCTGCTTTGCAGGCAGATTCTTTATCATCTGAGCCACCAAGGAAACACAAAAATAAATGCCTATATGCACATCAAAACCAGCTCCAAGGCTGCTCTTCCCAGAAATCTTTGCCTGGTCCCCTCTGCTTCTGAAGAGTTAATCAGAGACTTCCCTGGCGGTCCAGTGGTTGGTGCGGGTTCAATCCCTGGTCTGGGAGCTAAGATCTCATGTCTTGAGGCCAAAACACCAAAACATAAACTAGAAGCAATATTGTACCAAATTCAATAAAGACTTTTAAAATGGTCCACATAAAAGACAATTGTTGAAAAAGGCCAATTGTTCCCTCTACTGAGCTACCTCTCCATTTTATTTTTATCATTATGGCATCGGCTTTATTATATTCTTTTTTATGTGTCTGTCTTCTTGATTACACTGAGGGTCCTTACTCCACTCTGGCTGATATAATGATTAGCACAGAGCAACTCAAAATTTGTTCATTTGAGCTGAGATGAGGACTTGGAAATATTTTGAGATATAAACATTCAAAAACTGAGTTAAATGCAAAAAAAAAAAAAGTTGAGGGGAAAGTTCTAGAAAAGAAAGTAGTTTGAGAGGATACAGGAATTCAGCCAGTAAAATAACTAACCAATGTTTTGATCCAAAGGGAGGGGAATAGAGCTAGAGGAAACAGGTACAGAAATCAGGTAACGTTATTCCAGGAACAAAGGAGTTTTGGCAGACGGGCTGTAAAATCAGTGCATGTGAAACATATGTAACTTTTATCAACAATGACGAGCGCTTCTGTCTCATCATTTTCAGAAGGTGTGGTGGCCTTGCACTGTTCCTCTCGACCAATCCTGCAAACATAAAATGCTTGATCTGGTTCAGAACTCTGTCAGGTTTCCTGAAATGGAGCCCACAACAAATAAATTTGAATAACTGATAAAATTGGCTGTAGACACACAAAATGAGACAGCAATACCTTGTTCACTGATAGGAAATCTCTATCTTCTCATTCTACTCATCAGGAACAAATAGCAACAGCTAGTAAAATCAGTGGACATAGCGCATTGATATGACAGATATGTTTGCATTTTAATAGATGGTATGAGCCAGGACACCTACTGGATGGCCCTTGGTGATCCCCACGTTCTGTTCTTCGTCCCTACGTACACTACTAGCCAATAAGATAACAGCAGAGAAGGACTCTATCTTCCCAGAAGAGATTACAAAGAGACTCCAGCTTCTAGGACCGGTACTGTCTTGATCTCTTGCTTGTTTTCCCTGAGCAAAGCCGGCTGCCGCTGTGAGTCACTCTTAGAGAAGGTCATGGCCAACAGTTGTGTGAATGAACTTGGAAATGGATTTTCTCTCAGTTGGCCTGGAAGACTGCAACCCCAGCCAAAACCTTGACTATAGCCTAGTGAGCTGCCCTCAGCCAGAGGTACACAATAAAGCTGTGCTTGGCTTTCTAACCAACAGAAACTTTGGGAAAATAAATGTTTTAAACTGCTAAGTAGATAAGAAGGCATCATAAAAAACTATTGTCTCTCCAATAAATAGTATATAATAAAATCACATTAATACAATTATACTATTATGAAATACTAAATTAGCTAGTATAATACATATGTTCAGTTACTCAGTTGAATCTGACTCTTTTCGATCTCCTGGACTGTAGCCCGCCAGGCTCCTCTGTCTATGGAATTTTCCAGGCAAGAATACCAGAGTGGGTTGCTATGTCTCTCTCCAGTGGATCTTCCTGAACCAGGATTGAACCTGCATCTCCTGTGTTGGCAGGCAGATTCTTTACCACTGCACCATCTGGGAAGCCCTAGCTAGTATAATATGTTGGCTATTAATATACACTAGTTTAATGCACAGTGTTAATATATGCTAATGTTCATGGAGCACTTACCATATGCTAAACACTGTTAAAAAGTGTGATAAGGCTACATAAATTAAATATATCCTTTTGAAATTAGTACATTCATAGGAAAGCATAGAAAAAAGGAAGGAGAGATGAAAAGGAAGAAGAGATAAGAGAGAAGGGGAAAAAGAAGGTGGGAGAAATTACACAAAAACCGTAGAATCACCTTGAATAGTCACTTGTAGCGAGATTTGCTAGGGACTTCTCTGGTGGTCCAGTGGTTAGGACTCTGCTTCCAAAGCAGGGGATGCAAGTTTGACCCCTGGTCTGGGAACTAAGATCCCACAGTCCTTGTGGCCAATAAAATAAAATTAAAATAAAAAAATTAAAGAAAACTTTCTATAGTTTAGTACTACAACTTATTTGAAATGTAGAAAATCTTATGAGCTTCCATAGAAAAGAATTAAACAACTAAAACATCCAATTTGTAGTAAAGAACCAAAGGAATTTGTTACTCTGCCTGGAGCAGAAAGCCTGAGAGAGGAACTTAATAATTTTTTAATGTATACTATTTTGAAGATTTTGGTAGCTTCATATTTATCACTTCCACAAAAATTAGGGCAGAATAAAAATGAACTTCTTTTGGAGGTTAGTTTAAATGACACCTTGAAGAGATTTCCTGAATATAAGGCCATGAATGATTCAAATTCATTTAATCAGTCAACAGACTTTCTATACTCCAGCCATTCTGTTAATATGCAGTTGGAATAGAACAGAAATAAAACAGATATTGTTTTGCTTTTATATTACTCACAACATTTTCTAAGGAAAGTTCTAGAAATTCTTTGGTGATAGTGGAGTGATTTGATGGTGATGTATTTCTAGAAACAGAAAGATGGACTGAATGATTAGTAAAAGTTAGAGCTGAATCTCACGACAGGAAAATGGGAATTTGCTTGTTTTTTATTAATACGTAAAAATAATAATATTAATACATAAAAATAAATTTTATTTGTTCATGGCTGTGCCGAGTCCTCTTTGCTGCGTGGGCGTTCTCTAGTTCTGGTGGGCAGAGGCTACTCTCTGGTTGCAGTCTGCGGGTTTGCCGTTGCTGTGGCTTCTCTTGTCGTGGAGCACAGTCTCTAGGCATGCGGACTTTTAACAGCTGCAGCTCCTGTGCTCTCGGAGCACAGGCTCAATAGTCGTGGCGCGCGGACTTAGAGGCACATGGGATCCTCTCAGTTCAGGGATCGAACCCTCGTCTCCTGCATTGGTGGGCGGATTCTTTACCACTGAGCCACCAGGGAAGTCCTGGAATTTGCTCTTGTTATTGGGTTCACCTGTATGCCTTGCATTTTCTGGTATAAGTGAAGGAGGCCTTCAGAACTGTTCTGAGACGGACTTCTGGGTTGAGCAGAAGTACCAGGCTATCTTTCTTATCTTGAATCTTGATCATCTTTCCACCTGAAGATCCTCCTCCCTAGTTCCCATAAGAGTGATCTTTAACAAACCACACTGAAACTTAGGATTTTGAAAGAAAAACAGTTTATAATTTTCCATGATTTTGTACGTTGATCAGGCAGTAAGTCTGCTTGACACGGTGGTAGCTGAAAAATCCCAAACGGTCTCACTCATGGCTTTCTGGTGCTGGCTGCCCATGGAAATGAGCCTCTGATGGGGCTGCTGGCAAAAGCCTCAGTTCTCATCTATGTCATGTCTACAGCTGACTCACTTGGGCTTCTAACAGCATGGCCCTGGTGGGGAGAAAAAATATCCCAAGAGGCAAAGGAAGAAGGTGCAGACCTCTTAGGATCTCCTTCACTTTGTTTTCAGTTTTTTTAGTTTTAGGTTATGCTGCTTGGCATGAGAGGGCTTCCCTCATAGCTCAGTTGGTAAAGGATCTGCCTGCAGTGCAGGAGCGAAGTGAAGTCACTCGGTTGTGTCCGACGCTTTGTGACCCCATGTACTGTACCCCACCAGACTCCTCCATCCATGCACTTCTCCAGGCAAGAGTACTGGATTAGGTTGCCATTTCTTTCTCCAGGGGATCTTTCTTACTCAGGATTCAAACCTGGGTCTCCCGCCTTGTAGGCAGACGCTTTACCAACTAAGCCCCCAGGGAAGTCCGTAATGCAGGAGACCTGGGTTTAGTTCCTGGGTCGGGAAGATCCCCTGGAGAAGGAACTGATAACCCATTCCAGTATTCTTGCCTCGAGAGTCCCATGGACAGAGGAGCTGGGCGGGCTACAGTCCATGGGGTCGTAAGAGTTGGACACAACTTAGGGACTAACCCACCACCTGGGCATGAGGGATCTTAGTTTCCTGACAAGGAATCAAACCCGTGCCCTCTGCAGTCGAAGCATGGATTCTTAACCACTGGGCCACCAGGGGAATCCCAGGTCTCAGCCTCACAAGTTCCCCAGCATCACTCCTACTATATTCTGTCAGGTAAAAGAAGTCTTCAGGGTCTCAATTCCAAATTAAGGGAAGGAAAAATAGACTTCTCTCCTTGATGAGAGGAGTGGAAAAAAAAAAAATATATATATATATATGTCACAGGGCTTCCCTGGTGGCTCAGACGGTAAAGAATACATCTGCAACGGGAGAGACCTGGGTTCGATACCTGGGTAGTAGGGAAAGTCCCCTGAAGGAGGACATGGCAACCCACCCCAGCATTCTTGCCTGTTGAATCCTCATGGACAGAGGAGCCTGGCAAGCTACAGTCCACGGGGTTGAAAAGAGTTGGACAAAACTGAGGGGCTAAGCACAGCAGAGCGCACATGTATCACAAGGATAAATGGAATCTTTAACAGATTAGCTAAGAGCCAAAGAACATTTGTGTTTTGCCCTTTCCCTGAAGCCTAATTCCCTCTCATCACAATTCTAAGGACCTCTTGTGTGCTCAATAAGATAGAAAATTTCAGTCTTTGGTTTCCTTGGTATCCGACACTGTTTTGCTTACTCGTCATTGCTGAGAGTGTTCAAGTTTCTTCCCCAGACACCTGTCTCTTGACTATACTGTGTCTCTATTTACCGTCTTTTGCTTCTGCTCCAGATCTATACCTCAGTCTCTTCCTCACCTGAAAGTCAAGTAGGCCTCTCTAGTTGGATATTTCATTGGCACCTTGAGTCGATCACGCTTTATCTGAGAGAGAGCAGGATCATTTAAGCAGAAAAGGGCAGGTGGGGATGGCAGAAGTGGGGGAAGCTACAGAATAGACCCCTAGCAGTAACCTTCAGTGCCCATCTTCTGCAGGCCACCTCGCATGCCGAGATGTTACCACCCAGTCTACAGGAGCACACAGGCTCTGCTAGAATCCACGCTAGCGAAATGCATCTTCCCTCTCTGCCTCTCTCTTCACTTACGTGGCTTTCAGTTCTTCTCAGTTGCTGGAACATAAACTACCTTTAAACTCTAGCTATAAGAGCTTCTAGGGTAGGTAGCTTTTAGTGTTCCATCCTCTGTAATACAGGAAGCTGCCCAAGAAAGACACGTGAGTAAATGTAAAGTATCTTTGCATATGGAAAATTGAGTTATTCTCTGCATTGGTGCCCCTCTCATTCTAGAAATCTGCCACCATCACCCAGATGAAGCATGTGAGTCATCCCTGAATTTCTCCCTCATCCTGAATCCCAACACACACACACACACGCACGCACACACTCTCACACATACACATATACATCCGTTTTCTCTCTTATTTCCATCAGCACCCCAGTTCAGTCCAAGTCATGACTCTAACAATCTCAACTCACCTCCCAGTTTCCTCACCTTAACTGGTAATACAGAGCACTATGAGTAATTTTTCTAGCATTACTCAGCTTAGGTCATCCTGACTTAAAAACCTTAGAGGCGTCTCATTACCCTTAGGACACAGATAGAACCTCTTAGCTCCATCTCTCATCACCAGTGCTCCAACCCACCCACCCCGACCCATTTTGCGTATTGCTTTCCGACCACACTGACTGACTTACAGTTCTGCAAAACCTCCAGGTTTTCTTGCTGCTTTGAGGCCACTGCACATACTCCGTTCCATTTGTACCACCTCCTCCAAAATCCTTAATATATCAATTTAGCATAACAACCCTTATGTTCATCTGGCTCATTTCTCCTCATGCTTTTCAGCTCAGCTTTGGATCGTTTTCCCGAGTGTCTCCACCACAATGTGGGCTTACTGTGGGCAGATGTTTTGCTCACTGTGGCATGCATGCCCAAAACCAAGCCAGGGAACTCCTACTTGTGCCTCAGAATACGGATGCCTAGCGTAGGGGAGAAACTGTATTTCCTAAGACTGAACACAAGAGGGCGACAAATCACTTCTCCGGACCTACTCTGACGTTTGGCTGAATTTTCCTACACCTCATTTACTATTCCAACTGACTGTTGACACAGTTCATGTAGCACAACTCTTGGGCTGTGCCTGATAGGATGAAAGATTCCTAATGACTCAGAACTGTACTTCATTTATATTCTGGCTGCCTTCTCAGTGCCAGGCACTCCACTACCTACTGGAATTAAAGATGAATCAGTCCGAAGTCCTCCATTCAAAGAATCTAGTGGGAAAGAGAAGCAAACTTAATTTTCTTTATTCCCAGACATAGGAAGACACAACTTTTTTTTTCAGTATCACTGGCTTCTTAAAATGGCAGAAAGGTTAACTATTGGATGCAAATAAGACTGAAACTTAGGGGCTTCCCCAGTGGCTTGAGTGGTAAAAAATCTGCTTGCCAATGTAGGAGACACAAATTGGATTCCTGATCTGGAAAGATCCCACGTGCCGCAAAGTCACTAAGCCCTTGCGCCACAACTACTGAGCCTGTGCACTATCAGAGAAGACGCTGCAATAAGACGCCCAGACACCCCGACTAGAGAAAGCCTGCGTGCGGCAACAAAGACCCAGCGCAGTAAAAAATAAAAAACCAAAGTAACCCAAATAAAATTATTTAAAGACAGAAACTTAGACTTTCCTAAGTGACATGTTTGAAAAGCATAATCACCACCAATCCAGCTAATTCTACCCCAGGTAATTCTAGGATAGTTGGAGAATTATGCCTCATCTTAAGCCCATTATTTCCCCTGCCAATTTTGAATAGACTTTTTTTGGTTGTTGTTGTTCAGAGCAGTTTTTATGTTCAGAGCCAAACTGAGTGGAAAGTACAGAGAATTTCCATATACTCCCTGCCCTGCATACTCACATCCTTCCCCACTGTCAGACCAGGAAAGTCCACTGTTACAAGAGTAAATTAGGGTTCACTCTAATATAGAATGCTGTCCATTATGTGGGTTTTGACAAACGTGTACTGGTACACATCCACCGTTATAGTATCGTACAGAGTAGTTTTACTGCCTTCAAAGTACTCTGTGCTCTGCCTTTTCATGACCCCTTCTCCTCTGAGCCGCGACAACAACTGATCTTTTTGCTGCCTCTTAGGTTTTTTTTTTTTTTTTTTTTTCAGAATACATATAGTTGGAATCATACGGTATGTGGTTTTTTTCAGATTGCCTCTCTTACTTGATCATAATGCATTTAGGTTCAGTCAATGCCTTTTCATGCTTGGTAATGTATTTCTTTTTACTGTTGAATAACAGTTAAACTGTGCATTCACCTACTTGATTGTTTCTGTTTGGGCAAGTATGAAGCTACAATAAGCAGACATGTGCACTTTTTTGCATAAGTTTTTCCTTTGGATAAATGCCAAGGAGCTTGAGACTAGATCATATGGTAAGGGTATGTTTAGTTTTATAAGAAACTAATCTGTCTTCCAAATTAGTGGTACCATTTTGGATTCTCAGCAGTGAACGGGAGTTCCTGTTGCTTGACATCCTTGCCCACGTTACCAGTATTTTGGATTCAGCCACTCTAATAGGCATGTAGTGTTGTCTGATTGCTTTTAAATTCTCATTTCTCTAATGACATAGGATATGGAGCGATTTTTCATTTGGTTATTTGGCATATTATATTTTTATTGGTGAGGTACATGTTTCAGGTCTTTTTGCCCATTTTAAAATCAGTTGCTTTCTTTAATATTTACTTATTTATTGGGCTGCATCGGGGCTTAGGTGTGGCAGGTGGGCTCTCGAGGACTTGGGCTCAGTAGTTGGACCCCTTCGGCTGCGTTGATCCATGGCAGGTGGGATCTTAGGTCCCTTAACCAGGGACCGAATCTGAGTTCCCTGGACTGAACCCAAATTCCTGCGTTGGAAAAGTGGATTCTTAACCACTGGACCACTAGAAGAGTCCCTGTTTATTTTTCTTATTGTTGATTTTTAAGAGTTATTTGTATATTCTTTATCTGATATGTATTTTTCAGATATTTTCTGCCAGTCTGTGGCTTGTCTTCTCATACTCTTGAGACCATGTTTTGCTAAGCAGAAATTTGGAGTTTTAAAGAAGTTTCAGCTTATTAATGACAGTGACTTTGTGTCTAAAAAAGTCAGCACCATACCCAAGGTCATTTATCTGTGTTATCTTCCAGAAGTTGTATAGCTTTTCATATTAGGTCTATGACACATTTTGAGCTAAATTTTTTAGAGAAGAGCATAAGGTCTGTGTCTAGATTCTTTCTGTGGGGTGAGGGGAGGACATGTGGATGTCCAATTGTCCCATACCATTTTTTAAAAACATTTATTTATTTACTTTTGGTTGTGCTGGATCTTTGCTTTATGAGGGCTTTTTCTCCAGTTGTGGCAAGTGGGGCTTCTGTCTGGTTGTGGTGCAAGGGCTTCTCATTGTGGTGGCGTCTCTTGTTGCAGAGCACAGGCTTTTGAGCGTGCAGGCTTCAGTATCGCTTGGGCTCAGTAGTTGTGGCACCTGGGCTTAGTTGCCCTGCAGCATGTGGAATCTTCCTAGACCAGGGATTGAACCCGTGTTCCCTGCATTGGCGGGCAGATTCTTAACCACTGACCACCCGGGAAGTCACAGGACCATTTCTTAAAAAGACTGTCTTCGCTCCATTGTATTGCCTTTTATTCTTTGTTCTAGATCACCTGATTGTTATTTATGTAGGTCTATTTCTGGACTCTATGATGTATCTTTGATCTTTGTTGCCAATACCACACTGCCTTAATTACTGTAGCTTTATACTGTTTGATGCACAGAAAGCCAAATGCTGAGACACAGGTGTGCTGCAGAGAAAGGGTATATTCATGAGGCAGCCAAGCAAGGAGCACCAAGCTCAAATCCACCTCCTGAAAGGTGAAGAGCTTGGGATGTTTATGAGACAAAGAAGCAGGGTGGCCTGAAGTGGGGCTTCCTATGGGGAAAGGGATGAGAGGCAAGGTAAAGGTGAAGTAATCAGTGTTCTGTGCAGGTGTATCTGATTTCATGCTTCTCATGGGATGCTTGTTCAGAAAGCAGCCTCAGCATGATCCCAAGGTGGAAGTTTTGACCCCCTGATGTCAAAGGTTATCAGGCCCAGTGGTTGGTTTGACCTGGACAAGACTAGCTCCCAGTTTCTGAAAAATAATTTAAGCAATTGTAGGGTAGCCTGCATACATCAGAGGTGTTATTTATAAGGGCTGTTAAAGAAGTCTTATGATGTTTCCTCTAAGCTACATGAAGTTTTGAGCGTCTGCAGTCTGCAAGAACAATTAAAGTAAGCTTGGTCAATGAAGGCGGGTTACAGGTTATCATTTATTAAGCAAGTTATAGTTCAAAGGATCTCAATAGTTAAGTCTTGAGGTCAGTTAGTTTCAGTCCTCCATTTTGTTGTCTGTTCTTGGTCTGGGTCAGTCTGTGGACATTCAGAAAATAACTTGCTGGAATTTTGATTGGGATCATATTGAGTCTATAGATCAACTGGAAAGAACTGACATCCTGACAATATTGAAGTCTTCCTATCCATGAACATGAGATAGCGACTCATTTAGTTTTTCTTTGATCTCTTTTTTCAGAGCTTATGGTTTCCTTTGATCATTTTTTTATATATTCTGTTAGGTTTATACTTGTGTGTTCAGTCACTCAGTCGTGCCTGACCCTTTGCGACCCCATGGACTGTAACCCACCAGGCTCCTCTGTCCATGGGAATTTTCCAGGCAAGAATACTGGAGTGATTCCCACTTCTTCTCCAGGGGATCCTCCCCACCCAAGGACAGAGCCCTCTTCTCTTGCAGTGGTTCATTTTATTGGGTTTCTGCTGCCCCCGTCTCCCTCCCTCCTAGTACACAGCACATACAACCCTGGGAATATCAAATGTTACTTGTCTATTCTAAGCTAATGAGATGACTGGTGTTGGGGACTCTAGGATCATCATGGGATGAATGTTCATTGCTGGGGTAATTACCCATGTGATTAGAACGTTGAAAATTTCAGCCATCTCCCCATCTCCAAGGAGGCGTGAATTATTGTTGATGGACTATGATTTAATCCTCCCCCATGTAAGGGAGCTCCATAAAAATTACCTGATGGAAGGGGTTTGGAGAGTGTATCATGTGGGGAATACATCCCAGTGCTGACATGGTATAGTGCCCAAGGATGGCACAGGAGCTCTGCGTATTCCTCCCTCATACCTTGCCCAACATGCCCCGTCCCTTTGGCTGCTCCTGTTTCTAGCCTTTACAATGAATGGGTAATACTGACTAAGTAAAATACTTCCTTGAGTTCTGTGAGTCACTTAACAAAATTACTGAACTTGAAGAAAAGATTGTGAGAACACTGATTTATAACCTGGTGTTCAGAAGTACAGGAGGCAGGACTTGTAACCAGCAGCAGAAGTGGAAGCAGTCTTGTGGCACTAAGCCTCAGACTTGAGAGATCCAACACTAACTCCGGTAACGTAATTTTACAAACTAACCGAATTGTAGGATACCCAGCTAGTGTTTGGAAATTGGGAAGTGTCAGAGAGTCAAACCCACACATTTGGTTATGTAGAAAGAAAAAAAAAAAACAAAACCTAGTTTCTTGGAGTGAAACTTTTGTAGAAAAAAGGCGGAAGCAAAGCAAGAGAATTATTGCTTGGCTGTAACTTCAAGCCTATATGGCTGTTTGTGGTTGGCTTACTCCTTGGAAGAAAAGCTGTGACAAACCTAGACAGTGTGTTAAAAAGCAGAGACGTCACTTTGCCAACAAAGGTCTGTATAGTTAGAGCCTGGTTTTGCTAGCAGTCCTGTACAGATGTGAGAGCTGGACCATAAAGAAGGCTGAGTGCTGAAGAACTGATGCCTTTGGGCAGCAAGGAGATCAAATCCTAAAGAAAGTCAACCTTGAATACTGATTGAAAGGACTGACGTTGAAGCTGAAGTTCCAAAACTTTGGCCAGCTGATGGGAAGAGCTGACTCACTGGAATAAACCTTGATGCTGGGAAAGATTGAGGGCAGGAGGAGAAGGGGCAAAAGAGGAGGATAAGATGGTTGGATGGTATCAATGACTCAATAGACGTAAGTCTGAACAAAATCCGGAGATGGTGAAGGACAAGGAAGCCTGGTGTGCTGCAGCAGTCCATGGGGCTGCAAAGAGCCATTGAACAGCAGCACCCTTAAGTTTCAATTTCGTAACCTTGAGACATTTACAGGCTTAGATTTTGGTTTGCTTATATACAGCCACCTTGGAATTAGAGCCTCCACAGTCTAATGGCTCCCTGCTTAATCAACTTAATGATTTCTCCCTTCTGACCATCCTCTTGTACATGAGAGTTTCACCAAAAATTTGGTATTAGCAGAACTCCTCAGTCACCATCAGAATTAAGTTGCTTTTGTCTCGTGATACTGATTATGATGTCAGATTCACAGAATTTGTTTTGGGGGAGTTCCCTGGCAGTCCAGTGATTAAGACTCTGTGCTCTCACTGCCAAGGACTGGGGTTCAATCCCTGGTTGGAGGAGCTAAGACCCCACTAGCTGCATGGCCCGGCCAAAAAGGGGGAAAAAAATATTTTTTGGTTATTCATCTTGTTTCTGTTCTGCAAGCACAATGAGACCATTTGACATGCAGCTGATGGCTATGAATGTGTATTTAAGACCTGTGGGAGAACACAGTGCACCAAGGAACCAAGCATGGTTATTATTCAATTCAGTTCAGTCGCTCAGTCGTGTATTTCTGACCCAACCTCACTGACTGCAGCACGCCAGGCTTCCCTGTCCATCACCAGCTCCCGGAGTTTACTCAAACTCATGTCCACTGAGTCAGTGATGCCATTCAACCATCTCATCCTTTGTCACCCCCTTCTCCTCCTGCCTTCAATCTTTCCCAGGATCAGGGTCTTTTCAAATGACTCAGTTTTTCACAGACTATAAGGAGGATAATACCAAGAGCGAGAGGTATATTCCTTAATCAGAATTTCCTATGAACCAAACCAGTTGTCAAATAAATCAGGGAATGTACCTGAAGGGTCATCAACCCACCAAAGGCAAGTGGCTTATTTATTAATCTCATGTATTTAGCACAATACCAGTGTGTAGTGGTGTTGATCCAAGTGTGACAAGAGGCATTCTGCCGTGGCACAGTTTCCTTCTTGTTAAGCTGATAAGTAACGTCAAGCAATTCTATTATCCAAGGCCATCCTAGCAAGAAAGCGTCAGGACTTTTGTTGTGCAACTATATGACCTGAGTTATAGATTCAGGGATAATTGCCAGATTTAAGGGCCTGGCAGGAAGTGACCTTCCTTTACCTGGAAAGGCTGCCAAGAATCCTGTAAACAGGTTAGCAAGCCTGTTTTTCCCAAGGGGCTTGACTGACTCCACAGAGTCGACCTGAGTTTTACTCTGGGCTTTGAATTCCTTCCAGAGCTGAATTTCTATTCTTATAAGGACTTCACTTAGAAGGGCAAGTATGGTTGTTTTTAATCCTCAAAGAATAGGGCTGAATGAAATCAAGAGGCTGATCCACCCACCCAAATACATGAATTAAGATGGAAATCTAGATTCCTGTGTTCTAGATTTAGAGCTGTGGGTCTCTGGAATGTTTTCGTAAATGCTTCCACAATGACCTCAGCATGTTTGTCTTTCCCTTTGGGTACATAGTTTCATTTTAGCTTAGGAGAAAATGACTTAAAAAAAAAGGTTTTTAATATCTACTTCCAGTTAGGCCAACTTTTGACCACAGGCCTACTTTAAGAAAAGGTAGATCTTCTCCTCTCCTCCCTCAAATGTTTTGTCAGGTTTCAGCTGGGACAAACAGTAAAATTTCCTGGTAGTTTGGAACAATCCCAGGGATCCAAGAGGTGTCTCCAAAGAGGATGCGAATTATAATACCTTCCTAGATCTGGAGCTACTTCCAAAACTAACCCAAAGACAGCCAGCCAGTAGGACCCTAGCCACAAATAGCCCACGTTTCTGTCCAGCTATATTTTGGGGCTGAGCTGCCTGCATATGTCCCTAAGAACCGAAAACCTGAGTGCCCCAGGCAGGCAGAGAAACTTGTTGTTGCCAAGTCGTGTCTGATTCTTTGGCCAACACCACGGACTGTAGCCCACCAGGCTCTTCTGTCCAGGGATTATTCAGGTAAGAGTACTGGATTGGGTTGCCATTTCCTCCTTCCCTACCCAGGGACTGATCCTGCATCTCGTGCATTTCCTGCACTGGCAGGCGAACTCTTTACCACTGAGCCACCTGGGAAGCAGAGAAACTGTAGAGGAGGATAAATAAGTTTCCTTCTACTCTCGAGAGAGGCTGGGAATCCTTGTTGTCTAGAGCATCTCTTGACTGGATCTAAAAATTAAAAGTTCCCCCACTCTGGCCACTGCAATTCAAGGTTATCTTTGGTGAGATTAATATACTTGTTCAGTCTTAAAAATGTATTCACCTGCAGGCTCAATCTGGACCCAGTTCAGTTTAGGTCAGATCCAATCCCATCCCCAACCCAGTCTGGTTTTAAGTTGGACCCAGTTTGACTTTGGCTGGTTTCTGGACCCAATCTGGAAAGATGAAATGCTCAGATAAAGTCTGACAGCTCATAACCCAAGGATCCAAGAGGGTTTCAGCCATGTCCTCCAGAGAAGCCGTGTGTTAAAGGGGCTAAGTGGGTATTTTTACATGGTTCCTCATTTCTCTAGGAGGCCACTCAGGAGCTCCTTCTGTTTCCTCTGCTGACAACAGAAAGCTAAAAGACCAACTGAAGCATATTAAGAGTATGTGAAAATGCTAGTTGCTCAGTTGTGTCCAGCTCTTTGGGACCCCATGGATTGTAGGCCTCCAGGCTTCTCTGTCTGTGGAGTTCTCCAGGCAACAGTAATGGAGTGGGTCATCATTCCCTTCTCCAGGGGATCTTCCCTACCCAAGGAACAGACCTCCGTCTCCTGCATTATAAATGGAGTCTTTACTGTCTGAGCCACCAGGGAAGCCCCAAAACAAAGACACCAGGGCAAGCTACAGTCATGTGCCACGACTCAGATCTTTAAAAGTGGAGTATTTTACGAGTATACATGAGCAAAAATCAATTCTAATTGAGCAGCTTCAGTGGGAGTTGAGGAGATTTTTATAGGGAAAAGGGAGAAGCAAGAAAATTATTGGTGGATGTATTATGTTGGTCAAAATGTTCGTTTCGGGGGTTCTTCCGTAAGACTTTACTTATATTCTGCTTGGTGGCCATTCACTCTAAAGGCCCCCTAATTTAATTAACACATGCAGATTTAGGGAGGGCTCCATGAAAGAACTGTGAGGAAGAGTGGTTATCAAGCCTTAGTGCATCAAAATAATCCAATGTACATCACAATGAAAACTCTTGAGCTTCTTTCAGTCTGGTGTGACTGGCGTGGGGATTAAAAACTGCAAATGGGGATAAGAACCCCTCTAGTTGTTCTTACTAAAAGCGAGGACTTCAGACTTCTTCATACCAGTATTTCTCAAACTTCCTCTGAGGGTGTGACTGCCAGAAAAAATGCAGGATGGTTAAATAAATTTGACCCGCACTGATAATTTTAGTAATCTCAAAAATTGCACTATTTGGGATAGATCATAACTGAAATTCAAATGTACTTTCTTTTCAAGCATCTTTCAAATGTGTAGTTTCTGTTCTTGTGAGTGTTGTCTGTTTTGTCTTTTTTCAGAAATTTCAAATGATACAATCTCATCAGGAGATTGTTTTATCTCTGATTCACCTACTGAATCTTCTGACCTACTTCTAGAATCACCTCAGTTACTTAGTGGGTAACAAAAATTTCAATAAATCTTTATACTTCTGTTCTCTTAGTTTCTCCGTTTACTTTCACACTTCCGTTTTGTCTCTTCTCTGCTGTCCCTTCTTAAGTCTGTTTCTCTGCTTTTGTTCAAATTGTCTTCATGGAAATGCCTCCCGCGGCTTTCTCTCCTTCCTTCCCTTCTTTCTGCTTCCTTTCTCCTTTTTCCTTCTCCCCAGCCTCCCACGGCAAAATTAAACTCTGTGCAAACAAGTTAGGACACTAGGGAGCAGGCCACAGTATTGTGTTCCAGAAGGTTCTATTCTGACTGTCCTTTTGCAAGAGTAAGTTCCCAGTCTGGGGAAAAGAGAGCTTCAGGAAACAATCGCTTCGCCTGAGGATCTGTTGGGGGAGTGATGATGGTACCGCAGTTACTTAACTGCCGGAAAAGGAGGGGAGTCACTGCTAGGCAGCAGGAGGGGCGGAGGTGGCTGGGAGAAAGAGCCAGTCAGGAAGAGCGGTGGAAGGGGGCGGGGAACGCGCTGCCTGTGTGCCCGCAAGACCTTTCTGCAGATACTGTGTCTTTGTGAGCTGACTGCGGAGGCCATGTGCATGCAGAATGCATGTGAATGTATGCGTTGCTTATTTCAGATCGCGGCGCTGTGTGAACTGCTGACTGCAAGAAACAGGAATGTACCGTTGAAAGGATTTTGCAGTCAGAGTGCTTGTTTGTGGTTGTGTGGTATGTGTGACTGACTTTTTGCCAAATGCGCTGTTTCAGATTCCAGCTCTCAGAGTGGTCTGGCTGACCAAGTCAAGATGCAACAAAGTCAGAAGGAAATATGAGGGCAACCCGAGGTGGAAACAGACAAGCTGTTGCACTAAGAAAAACCGGAGAAAGGACAAATGAATGAGAAACAGAATATAAGCAGGAAAAATTCCTTACTTGGAAGAAATCTGTAAGGAAGAGAGAAAGAAAGGCCACATTCTTCCAGATGTAGGCACTATATATATATATAGTCATATATAGTCATTACATACTATACATAGTATATAGCACATATATATATATATATATCCTTAGTTCCTCTGGTAACTTGATGAGATTATTTCCTAGTTTTTCCTCCCTTATTTCTTTCTAGACACAATTCATCTTGGCAGGTACATTACACATATATTTTGGTTACACCAGGGGATAGTTTAAAACTTAAGTTATCCAGAAAGAAACATTCAGTTCACTTCAGTTCAGTTCAGTCGCTCAGTCAGGGTCCGACTCTTTGCGACCCCATGAATCAAAGCACGCCAGGCCTCCCCGTCCATCACCAACTCCTGGAGTTCACTCAAACTCAGATCTATTGAGTCGGTGATGGCATCCAGCCATTTCATCCTCTGTCGTCCCCTTTTCCTCCTGCCCTCAATCTCTCCCAGCATCAGTCTTTTCCAATGAGTCAACTCTTCCCATGAGGTGCCCAAAGTACTGGAGTTTCAGCTTCAGCATCATTCCCTCCAAAGAAATCCCAGGGCTGATCTCCTTCAGAATGGACTGGTTGGATCTCCTTGCAGTCCAAGGGACTCTCAAGAGTCTTCTCCAACACCACAGTTCAAAAGCATCAATTCTTCAGCGCTCAGCCTTCTTCACAGTCCAACTCTCACATTCATACATGACCAAAGGAAAAACCATAGCCTTGACTAGATGGACCTTTGTTGGCAAAGTAATGTCCCTGCTTTTGAATATGCTATCTCGGTTGGTCATAACTTGTCTTCCAAGGAGTAAGCGTCTTTTAATCTCATGGTCAGTTCTTATATGAGAGATAGGGTTTGTTTGGTGCTGTTATTAGACCAGAGAGCTATTGGTTGTAATGGGAAGATGTCCAGTTTAGGTTTTCTTTTTCTTTTGGTGGGGTTGGGGGCATCCCTGGATAAGCTCAAACCAAGGCCATTCAGTTTTGATCAGCAATGTAATTCTTTAAAATTGCTTAATGATTGAAATAGTTCATGAAGTCCATGATATTTCAAGAACAGGGGTGTTGAAATACAGTCTCTACATTCCAGAAGTAGTTATTGTTATTACTATGATTATTAACAATTTGACAGGGACTACCTACACCTGGAGTGAGGTATTCAACTTAGTCATGAGAACTTCTAGATTTCCATGGATAAATAGCATAACTTTAAACTTGGAGGTGGGCTGGGGAGGGAAGTCTTAATTGGGACCCTATCAGTTTTGCTCTGTTGCAAAAACAGACATATTTTGGATGGTTTCAAATTGCATTCATTATGATGTCTTCCTCAGGTCTTTACTTGCTTCATTTTTAAAACATTAGAGATATTATAACTGTATTTCCGGTACTACTTGTCCTCCATTCATTAATATGTCTTTTATTTTATTCAGCCATCTTCTCCCTTTCTTTACATCTGCCTTGCTCCTTCTTCTCTCTCATCATGTTTCCCTGGATTTGATTAAAATTCTCTTCACTTCTCTCCTCACCACTCTCTTCTTTATGGAAATTATTCCTCTTCAGGCTTGTCTTTTTCCTCATTCCCTTCTCTGGTGTCTTTGTCTCCAGCAGAGGGGGTCTGATGTTGATCTGAGATAGGGAATAAGGCCTGGGAGAAAGCAGCCTGGGGAAAAAGGAGGAGGAAGCAGAGATTCAGCTGTTTCTGCCATTAGCCCGTGAAAGGCAGGCTTTAAGCCTGCCTCTGTAAATTCCTCCCCTCCCGCCCCCACAGTTCCCCACCTCAAAGGGTCTCCACTTCTCCACCTTAAATTCCATTTCCCTTCCCCCTTCCCCCTCCCCGCCTCCCATTTCTCGGGTGACATTACTCTCTACCAGCTCTGACTGCCAGGGACACTGACCTACTTTCTGCCCTCTCTGTCAGGCATGAACCCTGGTTTGTCTAGTAAACCCTGAGTTTCTGCTAAATCCTTTTTTGCCCCAGCCTATTAATGGGTCCCTTTTGAACCTCAAAGCATTTCACAGTTTCCCACAAAACAGTAGTTTTTATGTTTAGCAACTGAAATTTGAGAATAAGCTTAATGATAAAAAATCTTCTGTGACTTAAGCAAATCCATCTATGACAAGTGAATTGGTACTTTGTTGATCCCAGTAGAATCTATACATATTCAGAGAGTAACAGTAATAGTTTTTTGGTTGAATCTTTATATGTTTGATTGATGGATTTGTAGATCCTTTGTGACAAATTCTAACACACACACACACACACACACACACACACACACACACACTGTTATTTATCAATTGTATGTTATGTTAGAGTCATAAGTCAAAATATCAGGCATTGCTATCCTAATACTACTTTACATACTAAGTAGTAGGAGGAAACTGCAGACAAAATCAACTGTGCAGTCATTGAGGGTTTATAAGAAATTGATTCAGAGTATGTACTTTGATGCAAATCATGGCTTTGCCACTTGCTAGCTAGTAATAGCTGTGTGAGTTTGAACAAGTTATTCAACCTCTCTGTTCCTCAGATGGTTCAGTGGTAAAGAATCCGCCACCAAAGCAGAGACACAGGTTTGATCCCTGGATCAGGAAGATTCCCCAGAGAAGGAAATGGCAACCCACTTCAGTATTCTTGCCTGGAAAACCCTGTGGACAGAGGAGCCTGGAGGGCTACAGTCCATGGGGTCATAAAGAGTTGGACAATGACTGACCAATTAAACAACAACAATCTTGGCCTAGCTTGTTTGTCCTAATTGTCCAGAAAACTTTTGGAAAACTAGCAGGAAGGTTTGGAACTTTCATATTAGAGATTTGCCTAGTAATTTCACTATGTCACTCAACATAAACTTTTTTTCCTTTTTTTTTTTTCCCTTTCTTTCTTTCTTTCCAGTGTTTCCTCATGCTGCCAGGATGAATCTCAAATTGAGAGACACTGAGATGAAAAATCAAGGAACAGTTAGTTTGGGGGAGTCAGGTGGAGTTTTCTATTTAACCTAAGAGAAAAGTAAGAAAGATTAAATAAATCTAGCTTAATGATCAGCCCGGGTTTGAAACCCAAGAGAGCAAGAGTGATTTAAAAACAAAATGAAGAAATAGATATTGTTCTGTTTCTTTGCATCAAAGATAATTACATGAACTCAGACTAATGAATGGAGCTCCCCAGTCTAACTTTTTATGATTTATTTATTTACTTATTGGGTGTCCTAGGTCTTCGTTGCTGCTCAGGCTTGTCTCTGATTGCAGAGAGTGGGTGCTACTCTCTAGGTGCAGTGCGTGGGCTTTCCATTTTGGTGGCTGCTTTTGTTGCTGAGTGCTCTAGGGCTTCAGCAGTTGTGGCTCCCAGGCTCTAGAGCACAGGCTTAGTAATTGTGGCACACAGGTTTAGTTACCCCATGCTGCTGCTGCTGCTGCTAAGTCGCTTCAGTCGTGTCCGACTCAGCGACCCCACAGATGGCAGCCTACCAGCCTCCACCATCCCTGGGATTCTCCAGGCAAGAACACTGGAATGGGTTGCCATTTCCTACGTGAGATCTTCTAAGATAGGGATCGAACCCGCGTCTCCTGCATTGGCAGGCAGATTTTTTTTACCACTGAGCCACCAGGGAAGCCCTAGTCTAACTTTTTAAATGTGAAAAATACAGCAATAGGACCAGAGCAATCAAGATAGTGCCAGGTTATTAGAATGATTCCAGAACTCATTCATTCTTTCATTCATTCAATCTGTAAATATTTGTTAATCATTCAAGGTGCTATTGTGACATTCATGGCAGATCCAACAGCTCATGTGTGGTTTGATATCATTTCTATGGTTGAAATGTCAACAAATTCAATCAGGTGACTCTCTGCCCTGAGTGGAGGGTTCTCCCCTATTTCTTTCCCCCCCTATTATTTCTTTAGAGAGAACATGCTGTTACCTTTCCACATTTGCTTAGTCCATTCTCTCTTCCATTCTTCCCAGATTGAGATGCTACCAATATAATCTTACTTTTATTATTTATTTATTTTTGGCTGTACCAGGTCTTTGTTGCTGTTTGGGGTTTTCTTTAGCTGCAAAGAGCGGGGACTGCTCTCCAGCTCCAGTATGCCGGCTTCTCACTGCGGTGGCTTCTCTTGTGGAGCATGGGCTCTAGGGTGCACGGGCTTCAGTACTTCTGGTTCCTGGGCTCTAAAGCACAGGCTCAATAGTTGTGGCTCGTGGGCTTAGTTGCTCTGTGGCATGTGGGATCTTCCCCGCCCAGGAATCGAACCCATGTCTCGTGCATTGGCAGGCACTGAGCCACCAGGGAAGCCTAGATTGAGATATTTTTAGTAAACTCCAGTGGATAGAGAATCCGGAGACGGGGAAATTGCCACCAATGATGTTACCTCATTGCCTCAATTTTCTCTTCTGTTAGAAAAGACTAACAATATTTACTCAGCATTACAAGGTTGCTTGGGGCTGCCACTGAGTTTATAAATGCCGAGTGCTTTAAATTAAAAATATTTTACAGATGGCTTGTTTCTTTAAGACACTATTCTCAAACTTTCGTGTGTCTAAGAATTACATGGTAAGCTTGCTGGCTATTGGCTGATTCTATAAGCTTTGTGTTTGCTTCAAAAAAAAAAAAGGCAGATACTCCGGCAAATTCAGAAAGTCAAAGGTGAAGACTAAGAAATCTGCATTAAACATTCTGTGTACTCTTGTGTGGTATAGTAAAAGAGACAGTGGGCAGATACAACTAAAGGAAGGGGACAAAAAGAACCCTACATCCTGCTCTTTTTCCTTTACACTTTTTCCTTCTGTGATTCAGCCAATGTACTGTCTTTCCTGCCTCTTCCCACCCCATCCTCCTTTGTGTTGGCATTGGCATTTTCTTAGCATAGTTAGAGGCGCTCAGCTTACTGTGCAGAAATGGAGTGGAGGGAAAGGAGGAGGGACGTGGGTGGAGAAAGGCTAGATAAGGGTTTAGCGATTTCTAACTGTGAAGACTGTTGTTGCCAGGCTGGTTCTAGCCAGCTGACTCTGGGAGAGGAAGCCTGGGGAGAGCTAGACTGACTGCAGCTGCTGCTACTGTTCCTTATTTGTGTACATTTTGATAGAAGACTCACGACCTTTTCTCCACCCACAAAAATCACATTAGATATCCCATTGGTGGACACTATTTTAGGTACTGATAACAGTCCTGGATTCCTTCCTGTTTACAGTTTTTCTCTTTACTACTTTGGGCCTTTCATTTCGATCAAATCCCAGCTGGTTTCTTTGTCGTTAGCCCCAGGAGGTGAAGACTTGCGCCAGATGGTGGCTATGGGGTACTTAAAGATTTTTGTTTGACCTGCAGTCTCCGAGGTAGATGAATTATGCTTTTCTGACTGAGGTAACTATACACCAGTACAACTCGAGTGGAATCAGAGAGAACCTGGGCAACTTTGTTGGGAGATTTTGTTTCATCAAATCTTCTGTTTTATGTGCCTCCCCCATTACTGTTTTCACATTGTCCACCAAGAGCATTTTAATAAAGTCATACAAATAATT
Source organism: Madoqua kirkii (assembly GCA_006408675.1). Classification (NCBI taxonomy): domain Eukaryota; kingdom Metazoa; phylum Chordata; class Mammalia; order Artiodactyla; family Bovidae; genus Madoqua; species Madoqua kirkii. Next base: position 74,637 of record SJYC01062951.1, read on the forward strand.
CCAGCATCTCGCTTGGGTGCACATTAGAATTCCCAGAAGAGTGTTAGCAAATACTGGTGTCTGGACCCCAACCCCAGATATTCTGATGTAAGCTCCCCAGTGGTTCTATTATGTCTAGGAACAAAAATCTGGAAATGTTTTGCTTTATGCAAACGGTGTACTTTAAATTTGTCTCACATATTATTCAGGGTAGAGTTGGTCTCACAATCAAAGGGACATCAGTAAATATGTATATTTGTACTATCACCACACGTTTGAACATTGCATAACTTCTCTTTGGTATTTGACTATTTTGGTATCAGCCATGTATAATAATAGCTAATGTGCAGTTTCTATATAATGCATTATATTTATGTTACCTCATGAATCCTTGAGTTTCCCTGGTGGCTCAACTGGTAAAGAATCCGCCTGCAATGTGGCTCAACTGGTAAAGAATCCGCCTGCAATGCAGGAGACCTGGGTTCAATCCCTGAATTGGGAAGATCCCCTGGAGAAGGGAATAGCTACCCACTCCAGTATTCTGGCCTGGAGAATTCCATGGACTGTATAGTCCATGGGGTTGCAAAGAATCAGACACGACAGAGCCACTTTCAGTTTCCTGAGTCCTTAAAGTTCAATGAAATAATCTTCATTTTGTTGACAAAACTGAGGCGATGATCCCATGACACCAGTAAATAAAGCTAGGATTTCAAATCAGATAAATCAGATTTATCTGACTCCAGAGATGTGAGGTTACTAATAATATGTCTTCTCAAGGGATTCAACTGACCATCTTCTGAAGAATATTAATTTATGGGTTAAAAACAAATGGTGCATGATTAAATCAAGATAAACTACATTGTTCCCAAAAAGAGATGTGAGTCCTTACTTGTCCAGACATAACTACCATCAACCTGTGAAACCTGTAACTACTTTGAACCTATGATTGAACCTAGAAATTGAACCTTGCTTTCCCACTATGGAAATGCTAAAAATACAGTGTCATGCCACTAGCTTTGTGTTTTCTTTTTTTAAAGTTATGTATTTAATTTGGCTGCACCAGGTCTTAGGCCTGTGGGATCTAGTTCCCTGAACAGGAAAGGGAGGCAGCCATTGGACCACCAGGGAAGTCTCTCACTGGTATTAAAATATACTCCCAGGTTTGTTTGTTTCCCTGACTAGGTTACATGAAAGCAAAATTGCTGTGTTTTCTGAATTTCTTAGCATGTGTCTGGCACATAGTGATAGTGTATTGAATGATTGATAGCATTTTTTAAAAAGATAAGCAGCTAGTTAGTTACTAGTCTAATACTCCCTATCCACACTTTCACCTATGGTTTTCCTGGATGTTCATGGCACTGTGAATTGGGATCCTCTGTTGGGCATGTCTGCAAGCTTTTCTCTGTGCCAATTTTCCTGTTTCTTGGGCTCACTGTGGTCATATCTCTGTGATCAAGCTTTGATTGCAAAATAATTCTCTTTCCTCTTCAGATTGAAGAGAAGTACTTTATGTTCCAGGAGATAGTATCAGAGTAGACTATGTAGTAACATTTTAGTTCTGTAGACCTTTCCCCCGTTTCTCTTGAAGGTTGTAGATCATATGTATTTCCTGTTGGCTCAGTGGTAAAGAATCCACCTGCTAAGGCAGGAGATGTGGGTTTGATCCCTGAGTCAGGAAGATACCGTGGAGAAGGAAATGGCAACCCACTCCAGTATTTCTGCCTGGGAAAGCCCATGGACAGGAGAGCCCGGTGGGATACAGTCCCTGGGGTTGCAAAAGAGTGTCATACAATTTAGCGGCTAGACAACAATAGGTCTATAGCACTTTTGCCCCTCTACGTGTATCTTTGATGAAAATTGTTCACTATCCTAGGTTACGCTCAGTGTCGTAACATATAGAAACAGCAGGACAACACCCTAAATCATGCTACATTTCTCAGTCAGGGGACTCTGTGGTAAATAAACAAAAAAGCAGACTGTAAAGACTGAGAAAGGAATGCTGAAAAGAACTTGTTGGCTGAGGGGACTGAGAAGCTGTTGTGATCTGCAAGAAGGCTGACTTGTTAGGACACAACTGTAGCACATCTGGGGATATCTGGGGCTAAGAAATAAGTAAGGTTATTTGGAAATGACTATCTTCCATATCAATATGGTTTATCACAGGATATTGAATACAGTTCCTTGTGCTATATGGTAGGACCTTGAGAATCCATTCACTATAACAGAGTTTGTAACTGCTAATCCCAAACTTCCAAGCCATCTCTCCCCCAGTTCCACTCTCTGAAGCCTGTTCCCAGGCTGTGTTTTTCTTTTGTAGATAAGTTACCTCATTTGTGTCATATTTTAGATTCCACATATAAGTGATATCATATGGTATTGGTCTTTGTCTGGTTTAAGCTCATTGAGTATGGATACTCTCTAGGGTCACCCACCTTCCTACAAAGGGCACTATTTCATTCTTTTTTATGGCTGAATAGTATTCCTTCCTACCTATACACATATTCCTTCCCCATTCACATTTGGGTTGTTTTCAACAGATTCATATTCTTAACGCTCCTTTGCAGAGGAGTTTTTGGACCTTCCTCACCAGCGTGAAACTACTGGCACCATCTTTAAAAAAATCTGTCCCTTCCAGCCATACTGTGAAGAAACATACTGAAGTGAACATTCCCTTTTACGCAAAGCTTGAGAATTTACAAAATGCTTTCAAATGTATTATCACATTTCATTCTCACAGCAACCTCGGAACATACGCTGTTCAGAACAAAGGCTCAGAGAAAGTTAGGTAACTTCATTTGCCCAAGGTTTACACTGGTTTCTAAGTGGCAGAGCTGGCTGTGCCACGCGGCCCCGCCTGCATCTTAAAACCTGCCAACCCTGAGAACATAGGATGTAGTTAAAAATTGGCCTCACACTATACAGAGGCATTGTCCTTACTCTGAACACGGAGAAGGACCTCAGAGGTATTTACGATCTTTGTCCCCAGATCTTTGCCTCCTAACTCCGGAGGGGAGACCACCGTTTGAAGGGACTCGCGAGGACCCGGGTCCGCAGGGGAGCGCGGGCGGCGGGCGGGGCCGGGCGGGAGGCGCCGAGGGGCGGACACGCACACCGCCCACCGCGTCCGGAGGCTCAGGGGGCTCGCGTCACCGGTGGACTAAGTGGGGCCCGAGGAGGGGCTGTGAGGGAGGGGAGGGTATGTACAACGGAAGGGATTCACCACGCGGTTTCGAGTTGGGAACAGACCTCGCCCCTCCACCGGTTTCCCTTTCTCAGTGAGGACGGTTTGGGGGCGGGTGGGGAAGGCGCGTCCTCGAAGCGCTCTCGCGCTCCCATAGCCCTCCGGGTGCGCGCGCCCACCGCCTCGCCTCGACCCCAGAGGCCGCAAGGGCTGCGAATGGGGACGGGGCGCCTGAGGGGCGGGTCCCGACGCAGGTGTCAGATCCGCTCGGCCGGGTTCGACTGGCTGACTAGCTGGCTCAGCCCCTCGCTCGCCGGCCGCCGCCCCCCGGTCCGCGGCCGCGCCGCAGCAGCGTCTGGAGGGCGGGGCCGGGTGTGCGCGCGGGTCCTCGGCACGCGGGCGAGCGGTGCGCGGCGCTTGGGTCTGAGGGAGCGCCGGGCGGCCCCCGCCGGCGTCGCGCGCGCTGTGTGAGAGGGGGGGCGCGCGGGGGAGCGCGCGCACGCCAGGCAAGCGAGGGAGTGTGAAGGGGGTGTGAGGGAGTGAGGAGCGGCCGGGGGTGAGTGTGTGTGTGGGGGGGGAGGGGATGCGTGTGTGTGTGCCGGGGTGGGGGTGAGGGAGAGCCGCACCAACCGCGCGGCCGTGAGCAAGGGGGCGGGGGTGAGTGGGCGAGGGCGTCGGGCCTGGCTGCTGGAGCCGCGGCGGCGGCGGCGGCAGCGGAGAAAGGAGGCGGCTCCCGGCATCCCGACCCCCCTTCCCCTGCCCTCCTTCTCGGACTTCCAGCCCGCCCGGCCGCCGGCGCTGCCCTCAGGCCCCCAGCCCGGCGCCACCGGCCAAGAGCGAGGGAGGAGCCGCCCGAGCCAGGTGAGCTGGACCCTCGCGTCGCTCCCGGGGGTCGTGGCGAGAGGTGGAGGCGCTCCCGCCCTCCGCCTCACCACCCCCTTCCGCCCCCCGCGGCCGAGTTGGGGCGGAACGTGCTCGGGAGGAGCGGGCCGGAGCCGGGGAGCCGCCGGGGACGGAGTCTAGTGGAGGCCGGTGGTCTCCTCAGGGCCGGGGGCGGCGGGCGCGAGGCGGACCCCGGGCGGGGAGTGCGCGCCGAGAGGGGTTGAGGATGCCGGTGCGGGAAGCTGGAGGGAGGGAGGCGGCGGCGGCTTCGGGCGCGGAGCAGTGCGGTCCCCCCTCGGCGAGGGGGTGTGGTGACCCGGGAGGGCGCGGCCGAGCCGCACACGCGTGGCGCTAACCTGTCCTCGGGAGCCCGGTAATCGCTGCCTCGCCTGGTGCCATCAGACGGATTCCTGTGGTGTGAGACTGAGGCGGGCGGGGGTGGTGATGGTCTTGCAGTTAATTCTGTTCTGATTTCACGTTTTTCTCCTTACGTTTTAGAAAGAGTGACAGCCATTCCCCCTTTTCCTTTTGACAGTCCTCTGGATAAGAATCGGGTGACATTTAATAATTGCACGTCGTGATTTTTTTTAAAGGCATTTGACCATGATGCAAATCTTTCAACCCCCTCCCCCCATAAATACAAAATAGTTAAGAGGATAATAACTTCAGATTTGCCTTACTAATTTGTCCTCATCTCTGGTAGCAGATTTGTTTTATCCCCCGTATGTGTGTGAATAGAGATGAGGTGTTGATTCTCTTCTGGGAGTGGGATTTTTGTAGTAACCGTGCTCCATGTTAACCTCCTTGTAAATTTTTTCATTGTGCTGTTTTCCCATTAATTACCAGACTTGTTCCCACGTCTTTGTGGAGTTGGGTTAGATTTGAAATCTGTATGGAAACTGGGCAGCCTAATATGGAAGATTTTCTCTTTGTGGGCTTGATAGGTTGATTATGGACGACTTAACTTTTAAGTAACCATTAAAATGTAAATACTATTTGGTTTAAACCTCACTTTGATATCTCGGATAGTTTAAAGGTCGTTGAAAAAACAGTTGATTGTCCAAACACTTTAAAATATTCATTTGGATTAAAAACAGCCTCTGAAATTTCAGTCATGGAGAGTCATCATTCATTTTCTAACTTTCAGAATGAAAGGCTCTCATATAGTTGTAAGGTAGTTATAGTTTCAATTTCTTTTATATTGTTTGGTTGGTGTGTCAAAGGGAAGGAGGCCTATTCTGTTTTGACGTGAACATTTGTTTATTCCATTCTGTCTTGGTTAGCTATTAGTTTCCTTCTTTCACATCATGGATTTAGTTGTTAGTTTGGCAACATGGCTGATGTTTTTCTCCCTCTGTCTGACTTGTTTTCTCTCATCTTCTCTTATCCTTGCCCCCAGATGCTGGAGTCTCCTTGTTGGGAGGTGGGCAGTCTGTGTTTCTGAGAACCAAGAAGGGGAACAGCAAATTCAGTCTTCTGTTTGGTCACATTGAGAATCCTCTACTTAGTCAAGAGCCAGTTTTCTCATCCTGCCTTTCTGTCTACAGGGGATAAGGAGCTGTTAAATATCAAACTTCAAGACTTGTGGCTACCAGCTAAAATTCCACTGATCTTAGTTTCTGGTTATGATATCCATGCGTGCTCAGCTGTGTTTAGCTCTTTGGTGCGACCTAATGGACTGCAGCCTGCCAGACCCCTCTGTCCATGGGATTCTCCAGTCAAGAATACTGGAGTAGGTTGCCATTTCCCACTTCATGGGATCTTTCTGACCCAGGGATCGAACATGGGAAGCACAATTCCTGGTTGGATAAGTTAATAATTTCTCCTGAATATGATGGCACTTAGGGATGGAGGGGAGAGTAACAACAAGGAATTGTCCTTTTTCCCCCCTTTTCCCTTCTCATTCTGTCACCTTTTGCTCACCAGAGGGAAATTATTAGCAGTATCTTATAAATATTCTAACACTTCTTGGCCATATTGTAAAGAAAGTTCTAAAGTGAAGGTTCATTCATTTTTTTCCCTCTGAACACCAACCAAGCTTAGTGCATTACATTGTTGGGACACAAGATGAAACATACCTTTCAAATTATCTCCCAATTCTTACTTTCTCCTATTTGTAGTCCCCTGGAATTTGCTACTGGATAAGTCATTAGAGTGATCTCAAGTTCTATCTTCTCCTTCTGAGCTGAAGGACTGAACACTGGGCCAGATCAGGGGAATGGGACAGAGCAGAATGAGTTGTTCCACACTTTGAGACATAACACTTTCCTCTGGGGAGCAGACAGAAAGCTGAATACAGAAAATGAGTGAAGAAAGAGCTTCTGTACCCATGAACAACCCACGAAGAGAGAAAAAATTGAGTTTTATTGTATGTTGTTTGCTGATAGCGGTTTTCTTGGTGGGGGAGTACTTAAGTGAGGTAGATTTGTAGAGACTTTATGGCGATTAGTTTTTGAAGAGTGCTCTCTGAAAGTGGGATTGTCATAAGCATTTGAGAAAAGAACCTTTAGAAATGTTATGTAATTGAGGGGGTAGATAATGAGAAGGACAATGAGAAAAGTGGTATTATTCAATGTTAGCTGTACTGGCGTGTGCAGTTGTTTCCAGAGAGGTTGAATAGGGGAGATTAGGCGCAGAGGTTGGGTAAATTGTCTTGCAGTACTTGGGAATTTTCCTGCTTGTCATATTTTTAGGGTCATTAAATAATATCTTCAAGAATATCTGTATATTATATACTTTAGATTTATGTGCCGTACATATCTGTGTAAATGTTCAGCTTGCAGAAAAGGACTGATTTTCTGGCTTCATGGTAACTGATGCCATGGTGTTAGTTTCAGTGTTTTCTTTTCCAGTGTTTTTTCCCTTTCAAAATTGGCTTGGAGGACAAAAGCCACAGAGCTAGCCAGCTCTACTCTCTTAGAGTCTGATCTGCATGGAATCCTGCTTATATCTTTTTTCCTCTTCTTTCTGACCCTAACCCTAGCCCCTACTTTAATTGTTAACAAAAGTAATTATTTGAATATCAGTTGTATAACAAGGATGGGAAGTAGCATTAGGTTTAGAAACTGAAAACTTAAATATCTAACAGTTACATTTAGATATTATGTGGCACAGTTTGCTTGGTGTTGGTGTTTAATATTGAAAATAGCTATGTTTTTGTTTTTTATTTCCAGTTATACTTCAGTATAACAAACTCCTTTAAAGTAACTCCCTAACTCTTAACCCTGTCCTTTTTGAGGTTCTGTGCTTCCCATCGGGGATATTAGTAGAGAATAAAATAGATGGGGATTCTGTCCTCATAAAGTGTATAGTTTAATTTCATTGTTCTCTGTCCTTTGCCCTGTTGGTCACTTCTCTCTTCAGTGTCTTGAGGCGTCTATCTGTGAATTGATGAGTTAGCATAACAAATTTGTGTGAATATTGTTATGCCAGTTTTTTTTTTTTTACTACTTTTCTTTTAAAAGTACAGCATACCACAAAATGTGATAAAAACAAACAAAAACTGCCCCTTAAATGCTTTTGTTTCGTTCATCTTCTTAACACTCCTCCTTTCTCTCTGTCTCTCTTAACCACTTCTAATACTAGCTCTTACCTTCATGTTATTAGAAATACGAAGATAGAGCATGGATTGGCTATCTAAGGTCAGACCTTACTGCTCTGCTGTCCCATATTTGGCATTATTTCAGTCTTTTGATACTTTATCAGAAAACTGCATCTTAAAAATATGTGTGAGTTTGCCCAATTATAGCAGCATTGGAATTCTTCCCTGATGTTTTGGAGTTCTCAGTTGTTAGCTTATTCCTTTGACATGTGATGTAATTAACCATATCCATAAAGTCTTCTTGAATATATTTACAGTTTACCAATTGTTTTTTTCAGCATACTGTCCAGAAAGAAAATTTGGAAAGAAGGCCCAACATTTAACGTGTTAAATGTCATGAACTTTGAACTGTACTGTGCATTGCATCTCAGGAAACTTTTGAAATTTTGTGCCACGTTCCAGAGATACTCTGATGTAACATTTCTCTGTTAAGTGAAATCATTAGAAATGGTATTTGGATTCCAGAGAAAACATAGGTTTTCTTTATACCACAAAGTATTTTAGGAATTTTAGTAACTAACTTACAGGCCCTTTAGTTGGGAATGTGTGAACATTTGCATGTTAATTTGTTCATGACAATTTTTTCTTTTTACAGTTTTCTTTTCACGGTATAGTATACACCTAAATTTTACCATCTTAACAGGTTAGTGGTATTCAGTACACAAATATTTTGCAACCACCACCATGGCCTCTTTTCTTTGTCCTGCATTATTGACAACCTGTACCCATAAAACATTTAACTCCCCAATCTCTCAGTGCCCCAGCCATTAACAACCACCATTATGCTTTCTGTCTCTGTGAGTTTGAGCGCTCTAGTAGTGGAGCGTAAGATTCATTCATGTTAAGCATGTAACAGAATCTGATGTCTTTCAAAGGCATTGTGTGTCACTGCATTTTTATTTATTCATCTGGCCTAAAGGTGGCTTGCATCCACCTTTGAGCTCTTGTGAATAGTGTTGCATGTGTGTACAAATACCTCTTTAAGACTCAGCTTTCAGTTCTTTTGGGTATATACCTAAAAGTGGAATTCCTGGACTGTATGTTGATTCTATTTTTAATTTTTTGAGGAACTGGCATACTGTTTTCCGTAGCAGCTGCACTGTTTAACATTCCCACCAACAGTTTGCAAGGCTTCCAGTTTCTCCACATCCTCCCCAACACTTGTTATTTTCTGTTGTTATTGCTCTTTTTTTCTTTTTGATAGTAACCATCCTGTGTGTGAGGTAGTTTCATGTTTTTGTTTGCATTTTCCTACTGCTTGGTCATACTGAACACTTTTTCTTAGTCATGACATTTTAACATCAGGTCATTTTTAGTTCTCAGAGGGCTGGGACTTCATTTCTTACCATGGTTTTCAGCGTCTTCAGATAAAGTGCATAGTAGACACTCATTAATCAAATGTACTATGCAACTGAATGTTTAGTTTTGTATATTTAGTAGTTTATCTTTTTTGACTCCAAAGGAATCCCCAGATATCTTTGACGTAAGTTAAACTTCTTCCTCATGAAAAAGAGATCGTAAACAGTTTAAGGCTATGGCACTGTGCAGTCAAGTTCTTCTAACATGTAGCTGTGCTTTTCTTAGAGATGATGTATTCCAAATGGATGTTAGAGATACATAACAACCATGGAGCACGGACCAAGGAAGAGTACATCCCTTTAGTATGCTTCCTGGAAGTTGGAGTGCAGTAGTGCTTTGATCATATTTAGTTGCGAGAAAACCTAGGGAATACAAATAAAGGTTCTTAGTCCTATGGCACTTTGCTGAGCTAAATATCAGATACATTATTGCTGAGGAGTAAGTAGATAGTGGATACTGGGAAGCAAGTGGCGGTCTCTGCCATCGAGTATGTGGAATTTGAAGTGACTCTGGGCTCTTCCTCTTTCTAATTTAGACAAATGACCTCTCGCTAGTTTAGTTTCACCTGCCAAATGACGATAATGTGTCATGAGGATGATTGTGAGGATTAAATGAGAAGATACAAATAAACTGTCTTAACATTGTATTTGGTACATGTAATTACTCAAGAGCGAATTTATTTTCTTTATGTAAATTCTCTTTGATATCTTTAAGTATCAAAATAATTCAGAGAAATTAAAAAACCTGAATCCTAGTCTTGGATCTGCTATTGTGATATCTTGGGCAGGTCGTTCCTTTAAGATGGGATATGTTATGTCTGTGTTTCTCACATAATTATGTACGGACTAAATGACAATCACATAATTGTGTGCATATTAAATAAAAAAATATAGGAACTTACCTGGCAGTCCAGTGGTTAAGACTTCCCATTCTAGTGTAGGAGTGTATGTTTGATCCCTGGTGGAGAAGCTAAGCTCCCACATGTCTCTCCACCAAAAGACCAAAACATAAAACAGAAGCAATATTGAAGCAAATTTTAAATAAAGACTAAAAATAGTCCACAACAACAACAAAAATCTTAAAAAAAAATGGCAAAGTGGGAAATGTTTTGTGAACTATAAATGGAGAATGTTTTTAACCTCACTTGTATGCATTGTTTTGCTTTTGTCTTGCATATGTTTCTTTGTATAAAAGGGGGAATTTATATATGCTTGTTTGTATATTCCAAAGTGTTGCCTTTCTTTATTACCTTCATTGTTTTCTGTTTCTGTGTAGACACTCAGTGTTTTACTGTTTTTCTTATGCCTTTTGATGAAGGGTCCCTATTGAATCTGTACAGAAAAATGGCTATTTTTTCACCCCCCAAATCATATATATACTTTTTTTTTTAAAAGGAGTGTCATAGATTAAAGAGCTATATGGAGAGAGTGTGAATGAATGTGTCATATAAAATTTGGAAAATTAGCTATTTGCTCTGTTTTTGAGGTATACGCTTTCAAGAATAAAGAGGGAACTGTCATACTTTTCTATCACTGTAATCTTTGATTAATACCTAACCTCCTGCTCCTGCTACAAAGCATTTCAGTCTACCTTCAAGATAATGTGCTGATGAAAATGGTGTCTAAACAGTGATATTATTGTTAAAGTGGCATCTTAGCTAAAGGGTGAGATTGTAGAGGAAGTACCTCTATAAGTTTCAAAGGGACAGTCGTTTTGTGGGTAATGAGCAACAGGCATATAACACTTCAGAAAACTATATTTGTTGATTTGGCTGCCCTGGGTCTTAGTTGCAAAAGATGGCATCTTTAGTTGTGGCATGTGGGATTTAGTTCCTTGACCAGGGATTGAATCTGCGCCCCCTGCATGGGGAGCACAGTCTTAGCCATTGGACCACCAGGAAAGCCCCCAGATCTAACACTACTAATTGATTGTTTGAGACTCTTCTGAGATTTTCATTTTATCATTCATTTTCTTTTGTGGTTGTTGTTCAGTCTCTTGAGTCGTGTCCGACTCTTTCAGACCCCGTGGGCTGCAGCACCAGGCATCACTATCCTGGAGTTTGCTGAAATTCGTGTCCGTTGAGTTGGTGGTGCTATCTGACTGTCTCATCCTCTACCGCCCTCTTTTCCTTTTGCCTTCAATCCTTCCCATCATTAGGGTCTTTTCCAATGAGTTGGCTCTTTTTATCAAGATAATAAAGTATTGGAGCTTAAGCTTTAGCACCAGTCCTTCCAATGAATATTCAGGATTGATTTTTCTTTAGGATGGACTGGTTTGATCTCCCTGCTGTCTAAGGAACTCTCAAGAGTCTTCTCCAGCACCACAGTTTGAGAGCATCAATTCTTTGGTACTCAGCCTTCTTTATGCTCCAACTTTCACATCCATACATGAATACTGAAAGACCATAGTTTTGACTGTTTAGACCTTTGTCAGCAAAGTGATGTCTCCGCTTTTTAGTATGCCGTCTAGGTTAGTTATAGCTTTTCTTCCAAGAAGCAAGCATCTTTTAATTTCATGGCTGTAGTCATCATCAGTTCAGTTCAGTCACTCAGTAGTGTATGACTCTTTGCGACCCCATGGACTGCAGCATGCCAGGCCTCCCTGTCCATCACCAACCCCTGGAGATTTTTAAACTCATGTCCATTGAGTTGGTGATGCTGTCCAACCATGTCATCCTCTGACCTCTCTTCCTCCTTCAATCTTTCCTAGCATCAGGGTCTTTTCAGATGAGTCAGTTCTTCCCGTCAGGTGGCCAAAGTATTGGAGTTTCAGCTTTAGCATCAGTCCTTCCAGTAAATATTTAGGACTGATTTCCTTTAGGATGGACTGGGTGAATCTCCTTGAATCCACCAAGGGACTCTCTCAAGAGTCTCCTCCAATACCACAGTTCAAAAGCGTAAACTCTTCAGTGCTCAGCTTTCTTTATAGTCTAAGTCTCACAACCATACATGACTATTGGAAAAACTATAACTTTGACTAGATAGACCTTTGTTGGCAAAGTAATGTCTGTGCTTTTTAATATGCTGTCTAGGTTAGTCATAACTTTTTTTCCAAGGAGCAAATGTCTTTTAATTTTATGGCTGCAGTCACCATCTGCAGTGATTTTGGAGCCCAGAAAAATAAAATCGGTCACTGTTTCCATTGTTTCCCCATCTATTTGCCATGAAGTGATGGGACCAGATGCCATGATCTTGGTTTTCTGCATGTTGAATTTTCAGCCACCTTTTTCACTCTCCTTTTTCACTTTCATCAAGAGGCACTTTAGTTCTTCTTTGCTTTCTGCCATAAAGGTGGTGTCATCTGCATATCTGAGGTTATTGATATTTCTCTTGGCAATCTTGATTCCAGCTTGTGCTTCCTCCAGCCCAGCATTGTTCCATGTCCAGTTCTAACTGTTGCTTCCTGACCTGCGTGCAGATTTCTCAAGAGACAGGTCAGGTGGTCTGGTATTCCCTTCTCTTTGAGAATTTTCCATAGTTTATTGTGATCCACACACTCAAAGGCATTGGCATAGTCAATAAAGCACAAATAGATGTTTTTCTGGAACTCTCTTGCTTTCTCAATGATCTAGCAGATGTCTGCAATTTGATCTCTGGTTCCTCTGCCTTTTCTAAAACCAGCTTGAACATCTGGAAGTTCTCAGTTCTCATATTGCTGAAGCTTGGCTTGGAGAATTTTGAGCATTACTTTACTAGCGTGTGAGATGAGTGCAATTGTGTGGTAGTTTGATCATTCTTTGGCATTGCCATTCTTTGAGATTGGAATGAAAACTGACCTTTTCCAGTCCTGTGGCTACTGCTGAATTTTCCAAACTTTCTGGTATATTGAGTGCCACACTTTCACAGCATCATCTTTTAGGATTTGAAATAGCCCAACTGGAATTCCATCACCTCCACTAGCTTTGTTCATAGTGATGTTTCCTAAGGCCCACTTGACTTCACATTCCAGGATGTCTGGCTCTAGGTAAATGATCATACCATTGTGATTATCTGGATTATGAAGATCTTTTTTGTATAGTTCTTATGATTATTCACCTCTTCTTAATATCTTTTGCTTCTGTTAGGCCCATGCTATTTCTGTCCTTTATTGTGCTCATCTGTGCATGAAATGTTTCCTTGATATCTTTGATTTTCTTGAAGAGATCTCTAGTCTTTCACATTCTGTTGTTTTCCTCTATTTCTTTGCACTGATGATTGAGGAATGCTTTCTTATCTCTCCTTGCTATTCTTTGGAACTCTGCATTTACATGGCTATAGCTTTCCTTTTCTCCTTTGCTTTTTGCTTCTCTTCTTTTCACAGCTATTTGTAAGGCTTCCTTAGACAGCCATATTGCTTTTTTGCATTTCTTTTTCTTGGGGATGGTCTTGTTCACTGCGTCCTGTTCAGTGTCACAAACCTCCGTCCATAGTTCTTTAGGCACTCGATATCAGATCTAATCACTTGAATCTGTTCCTCACTTTCACTATATACATAAGGGAGTTGATTTAGGTCATACCTGAATGGTCTAGTGGTTTTCTATACTTGCTTCAATTTAAGTCTACAGTCACCATACACAGTGATTTTGGAACCCAAGAAAAGAAAGTCTGTCACTTTTTCCATTTTATCCCCATCTGTTTGCCATGTAATGATGGGATTGGATGCCATGATCTTAGTTTTTTGAATGTTGTGTTTTAAGCCAGCTTTTTCACTCTCGTCTTTTACTGTCATCAAGGGCCTCTTTAGTTCTTCATTTTCTGTACCTTTAATAAATCACACCCTCCACCACCACATATACATACTAAAGTGTTTCTTCCTGTCTCTCATCCTTCTTAATGCTTTTGTCCCTGTGCCTCTTCTTCCCACTCTTTATTTGTAACAGTAATACAGTCCCACCTGTTATAGAGACCTTTGGATAAGACAAGGAAAAGAAAAAGGATAAATTTCATATATATTCCAAATTGTGTTTTGTTGGGTTTAAGGATGTGGAGGGAAGCATTAGAATTTATTAAGAGAAAAGCATTGATAATGAGATCCTTGGTTAATAACTTTAAGCATAACACAATAGATGTTAAAAGTTTTAATTGAAGTCAGTATAGGTGGGTAGAATGATTTGGAGGGAGGCTGTTGGGACTGAAAGAACATCTTTGGAAATTCAGGCTATGCTATTTAGTATCACTTAATTTAAAAAATAGGTTCATTTCTTAATTGTATTTACGTACATTTCTTAATCTGTAAATGTTTTCTGTAGTTAATTCAGTTTAGTCGCTCAGTCATGTCTGATTCTTTGGGACCCCATGGACTGCAGCACGCCAGGCTTCTGTGTCCATCACCAACTTCCAACTCCCTGAGCTTGCTCACACTCATGTCCATCGAATCGATGATGCCATTCAACCATCTCATCCTCTGTTGTCCCCTTTTCCTCCCGCCTTCAGTTTTTCCCCAGCATCAGGGTATTTTCAGATGAGTCAGTTCTTTCCATCAAGTAGCCAAAGTATTGGAGTTTCAGCTTTAGCATCAGTCCTTCCAATGAATATTCAAGACTGATTTTGTTTAGGATGGACTGGTTGGATCTCCTTGCAGTCCGAGGGATTCTCAAGAGTTTTCTCCAATACCACAGTTCAGTAGCATCAATTCTTCGGCTCTCAGCTTTCTTTATAGTCCAACTCTCACATTCATACATGACTATTGGAAAAACCATAGCTTTGACTAGTAATACCCAAGGTTTAATTTGAGGTAGTGTTCATTTAACTTTCAGTTTTAAAATAATTCATTATTCAATTTGGAGTTTGATAAGGCATGCCATTCAATATCTTTAAACATTGTGATTCTATTAGATCATCTGTTTATAATATATATCATCACACACACACAGAGTTGACCCTTGAATAGCATGGCTTGGAACTGTGCAAATCCACTGATTCAGTAAATATGTACTATAGTTCTTTGTTTGCTTAACTGAGGCAGTAGTAGGAGGCACTGAGTTAGGGCTGCCCATTAGGCACATTAAAAGAGGATCTGAAATTCAGTTCAACTCCTGGTTGGAAAAATATATTTAGTAGGTCAATGATGGTAGCTGAAACTGGGCTGAGAATGACTTTTCTAGAGAAGGGAAAGAAAGATTTAAGAATGAAGCCCTGGGGATTATGTACAGGAGGAGAGTTGATAGGAGAAAAGAGTTAGAAAAGATAATAGGCAAAGACTGACTGTTCATACATTTGTTATTTGTCTGTATAAACCGGATCCAGCTCCTGTATTTCACATCCAGGACAGAATGATTTCATTGAAAGCACATCTGTGGTAATTGCCAAATGAAGTAAATCCTAGTTTTTATGTAAGTGTATATGTATATTTTCCAACATTTTTTCCTTTCCTATCTTTTAAATTTGAGTTCATTTGATGTATCTTATCTGGAATAAATAATTTTTCTACTAGTAAGAGATGTCCTTAATATCAGATGGTAGACTGTGATTTTGCTTTTTCCTTAGCAGAATAATTACCACTGGGAAGACGCCTCTCAAGAAAAATGAATGAAGAAGCATCTTAGGATTCTCATTTAATTAGCCTTGCCTGGACTATTGGAAGATAGCAGATAAAGATAAATTGGTGTGCTTATCCATAATTTTCACAGGAAAACTCTCTAATATAAAATTCAATTTTATAAATTTCCTCTATTTCAAAAACACTATTTTAGCATTCACTTAGTATCTGATATTTATATATCATTTTCCTTGGTACTTTTAGATGAAGAAGATGAGAGTTAGTAGATCTGATTTTACATTCTAAGAGAAAAATAAGTTCCTCTGTGTATGCGGACATTTGCAAATGCTGTGTTTATCTGACACTTTTGGAAAATAAGCTCTTCTCATGCAGATATGTTATTGGGTAGCCAGACTTACTCAGTTAAATGTGAGGGGGAAAGGGGGAAACCATTTTATTTTACAAGGGACCTTTTCTTGTCATTGATTGATTGATTTCTGTGTGGCACAGCTTGTAAGTTCTTAGTTACCCAACAAGGGATTCACTCCATGCCCCCTGCAGTGGAAGCAGAGTCTTAACCACTGGACCTCCAGGGAATTCCCTCCTGTCTTTTAAAATAGTGAATATGATTTGAACTTGAAGGTAGTCCTTTTATTGGCGTACTTTGGGCTCCTAGACTGTGTAGATTTACGGTTATGCTTTTGTCTTTTTATTGTTTTCCTTCATGTTAATAGGTTGGAAAAAAGAAAAGTAGATGTTTAAAAATAATAGGGAAGGAGACACCAATCTATTGGTCTCTGGCCCGTAGGAATGCGTTGGTGGCCTCTCAGGCCAGGAGGGGCCATATGGGTGGGGACAATTGGGGACACAGAGTCTGTGTCTTTGTGGTTGGTGTCTTCACCTGCCTGTTTCCTGGGTTACACTGTCACATGGTTAGATGTGGATTCCAATGGAACAGTCTGAAAAAGACAAACAGCCACTGTAACAGCATCCTGAGCACCAAGCCACTTAGCCTCCTATGAAAACTGGAGTGGACCATTGGGCAAAGAAGAGGTTGTACCCTTTCACCTGCTGGCAATAAGTGGTCTCTGGAGATGATTAAAATTATAGTAGATAAAAATCTAGACAGGTATCATTTGAAGATAGCAACACCAATGGAACAGTAAGCTAAGGATGGTTAAGCACACTTTGCCTTTTATAACCGGGTGATGCCATTTTCTTGGTGTACAGGAAGACTGAGTTGGAACACAGTGTTGCCATATACCTCTGTAAAACTTAACTAGAAAACCAGGGCCTAACGTAATATTCTGAAGATTTTTAAGTATTCTGCATAAAGATATGTCAGTGCCACACAGGGTGACAACCCCCATGTTGTCTGCCACTTAGGTGGGCTTTGAGGAACCATAGCCGTTGACATCATCAATGTAGTCTCTACCTTCTTCTGCTGGGTGATAGCATTCTTCCAGTTCTACATTAAGGGGTTCAGGCACCCCTTCTTGAAAAGCTGGGGTCCAGTTGTGGCAGTCTTTGCTTCACCTCACCCAGACAGAGAGGGAACATTGTTTTCTTTCTTAGAACCCTGGGTGCAAGAGGATTTAGAGCCTCTTCAAGAAAATGAAAAGAGATAGGGAGCCTAATGTGAGCATGTAGTCAGTTGTTGGTCGTGTACCAGCATATAAATACCCAAACTTTACTACCTGAGGCTATCAGAGCTGTGGCCATGAGGCCAGATAAGATGGGTATGCTCACAAGCATCGTCTCTTAGGAGTCTGCAAGACTGTATGAGACTGCAGTCTTGGAATGCTTTTTATTGTGTGATTAGAGAATCATTGGAAGCATCATGTGTATTATGCTTGTGGCCTGGGCATTTTCCTGAAAGCTGATTTACCATAACTGCTTCCCACTTACCAGTGGCTACCACAGCCCCATCCTGATTTCTACTGGGGCCACAACTGAACTAGTAATGCAGGGCAGTTCCAATCATAAAAACAGACAGTGGTCAAGACTTCAGTGTGAGTGGAGGCACAGTATTGGAGCTCAGTGAGTGGGTGTTTCAAAAGCTACCCATTGTAAACACTTCAAGGGCATTTTTATATTAATAGTTTCCCTCTCAGTGGAAACTGGGCATCTCTCTGTTGAGACTTGTGGAACTTTTTCTTCTGAGTGAGACCTTTTCCAGTGGTCTGGAAGGCCACATTCCATATTCCTAGTGTATAAGTTGAGCTTGAAACCCCTTTCTTGTGCTTATTTACTGGTGTCAGTGACTGATGCCTTTGGTGGGTCCTGGGGCAGATGGGTCAAGGTTTTGACAGAGCGGGTGGTGTGAGTGTTTTTTTGTGTGTATGCGTATGGTAGTGCCTCTGTCCCATGATGTTCTGCTCTTACTGTGTGCATCTGTGGAGCAGGCCCTTTTGGTTTAGACTGGCGGACGCACACGAATGGTACCAGTTCCAGCTGCTATGAAGCAGTCTTATCAGTAGGGCCGTTGCTTCCCCTTGTTCTTTCCTTCTGCATTAGTTTTGCCATGCCATATGGAATAATACTAGAAATCTTTTTACTTGTTAAAATAACCTATTAATGCTTGTTAGTAAAACTTGTAACTTTTTGCTACTTTTCATGAAAATGATTTCCAATTCTCTTATTCATGATATAAACTCTTGAGAAGTAGCACTCTCTTTTTTGGTGGCATTCTAGTAAGCTATGTTTGTTTGATAAAAATTCTATTTAAAAATAGAATAAAAACATTGAGTAAGAGCATGCTGTCTCTTGACTGAAAAATAAATTTTACTGAAGAGCTTTGGCGTTTATTTTGGTTATTTAAAAATTTTCCGCCACATTCTCAAATTTTTATTTTGATTAAATGGTGATTGACATCAGTAGTGATGCTCATCTAGTAATATAGGTACTACCTTCTCATTTTTAAACATACCTATAAAGATATTTATAATAAATTATACATGGTGCTGTGTGTGTTTAGTCATGTCCGACTCTGAGACCCTGTGGAACTCTAGCCCACCAAGCTCCTCTGTCCATGGGATTCTCCAGGCAAGAATACTGGAGGGGGCTGCCATTTCCTCTTCAAGGGGGCCATCCCAACCCAGGGGGTAGAGTCCGAGTGTCCTGTGTCTCCTGCATTGGCAGCCGGGTTCTTTACTGCTAGCTCTTCCTGGGAAGCCCAGCAAGTTATACAGACACGTATGGAATAAGGAAAGCAGTTGAACAGTAACTGCACAAATGTACATTATTTCTTTGAGTTTGTAGTGATTGATATGATACAGGGATATAGTTTTTCCTATTTTTTATGGTTAGTATATAATTGTGTTTATTTGTGTGTGTGAAAGGAAAAAAAATAAGATTTCTTGATTTACTTTGTATGTGTATTTTCTTTTCCATCTAGGAGGAGTCTATATTCAGGACAAAGTAATCCCAGGAAAGGAAGAACAGCAGATCAAGATTGTAGCTCTGTGGCTGCCAAGTTGTGGTTCTTGACAGATCGTCGAATCAGGGAAGACTATCCCCAGAAAGAGATCTTACGAGCGTTAAAGGCCAAATGTTGTGAGGAGGAACTGGACTTTAGGGCTGTGGTGATGGATGAGTTGGTGCTAACAGTTGAACAAGGAAACCTGGGTAAGTCTATAGTTAAGTAATTGTCTGACTTTTTCCCTAAAATTTGGTGATTCTTTTTGTTTTAGGAATAATTAGGTCAAAGGATCTGGTAATAGGCTTTATCATTACTAAATATCATCTAGTCTAAATATCTAGTATATCTTACAGAAGAAATGAAAACAGCAGTATTTATTAAACCCCTCATTGTATTATTTATTAAATAGTTGTGAGGGAAGTTAAAGATAACTTGCTACTTTTTCCCCATTATTATAATCAAAATCCACGTGCGATTCTTCTTTTCTTTTTTCTTTAGCAAATACTTTGTATGTATAATGTAAAATATCAATAGTACTTTTAAGGAATAAAAGTGTCTTAACTGATGAGTTTTTAAAAAATATTTCTATTAGTTCATGTTGTTTTTGGATTACTAGGGGAAGATATTTTGGAAATGTGTTGGAAATTCTTTAGGACTGTCTTTCAGGAATCTTTCAGGACACTTTTCCTTTGGAAAAGTTAGGATTTGTTACAGCTAAATTGGTCACCTCTGTTACGGTTATTGGTGGCTCTAGTGATGAAGAATCTACTTGCCAATGCAGGAGATGCAAGAGAAGTGGTTTTAGTCCCTGGGTTGGGAAGATCCCCTGGAGGAGGAAATGGCACCCAACTCCAGTGTTCTTGCCTACCGAGTTACAGTCCGTGGGGCCACAAAGAGTCCGGCTTGACCGAGCAACTGAGCTCGCACAATAGTAAGGCAAAGTACTGGTCTGCTATTGTAGGGTAGTTTCACTCATGAGCTAGTTAATAATAGGTTCAGAATCTTGCCTGATTTATACATGATATCTTGGGCTTAAATAAGTAGAATCTTTTAACAGTCACTCTCTCTCTCTCTCAGTCCTCTTAACATTTTTTATTGCATTCTCATTATCTTTTGGCAGTTATTGTTTCTTTACAAATAACTGCATTAGAAATACTTCTAAATTATTTCACTTGAATTAATAAGTAGCTACTACCTTTATAAGAAAAATGCATGCCATGTTAATTCAGTCCAGTTTTGTTTTTTTTTTAATGCATGTGCCCAGTTGCAGCACCTTACATGGATTCAGAAAAATCTGGGCTACAGTATGTGTCATTTGTTCATTAAGTATTGAGTACACACTTTGTGCTAGTTAATTGTTATGGTGTGTAAAATTAGACATTAACATTAATCAGTTGATCACACAAATAAATGTAAAATTATTATGAAAGGAATTGGATGTCACTGCACCCTCGTGTACCTATAACAGATAGATTTCCCTTGAAATCTTTTATCTAGTTTTTACAACTTTATAATTGTAAGGTCCATACAACTGTTGTTGAAAATAAAAACTCAAGATACTTTATGTTAGAAGCATGTTCTTGAAGTCTGAGTGAGAAGAGAGCTCAAGGACAGTGTGGTATTTTAGCTCACTAAACACAACTTCCACAGGCTTAACTGTTTCCATGCCAGTCTATGAAAAATGAATCCATGTTTTCCCCCTAAAACAATCTTATTTCAGTTTTTCTGACTCTGTAACATTGCCTTTTGGCCTTTTTATCCATTCATAAGAGCCATTTATATGACAAAATATTGTTGCTTTTTCCTTCTAAGCTACAACTATTCTAACTTCTACTTCTCACTGTCCTGGATCATGACACAACAGCCCCATATTTCTTTTTCACAGTCTTTCCTCTCCAGCCCCCTCTCATCACAGATATTACCTTTATCATCTTAACATGCATGATAAAACCTTGAGAAACTCTTGTTTCCTCATTACACTGAATCTAATTTTATATTAAAGACTTTTCATTGATGTACATCATATGAATCCAGGAATTCCTAGTTGGTGGTTTTTTTTTTTCTTCATATAATGTATATTTTTTAATTATTTAAATCTCATACCATCTTGTAAGGAAGGTAATAGTATCATTTTATAGATGAGGAAATATATGAGGAATTAAGTGGAGAAATAATAATAAACACTATATACCTTTATTGAGAGATTTATTTTTGCATATTACTTTGAGTTAACTGACAAATATCCTGTCTTTTCACCTTGCAACTCATAAACTCATTCAGTATTTGCTTTTCTATGAATGCCTCTTTTTTGAATTAGAGTTTTGCTGGGTATAGGAGTCTTAGTTGGCAGTTTTTTCTTTTAGCATTTTGAATGTATTACCTTCCTATCTTCTGGCCACCAAAGTTCCTGATGAGAGGTCTGAGGATCCGTAGAATGTGGTGATTTGCTTCTCTTGCTTTTTTCAAAATTCTCTTTGTCTTTTGAAAGACTGATTATAGTGCATCCCACCATGTGTCTGTCTAAAGGTGGAGATTGTTGAGCTTCTTGGATGTTTATATTCACATCTTTCATTGAATTTGGGAAGTTTTCAGCCGCTATTTCTTCAAATATTATCCTTCCCACAGTCTTCCTGGGACTCCAACAATGCCTCAGTTTATTGATTGCTCTGTCTGCTCAAATCCACTTTGAATTCCTTTACATCAATTTTCATTTATGTTATTGTTCTTTTCAGCTCCAGAGTTACTTATTGGTTTCCTTTTATGTGTCCTGTCTGCTGATAATAAATTTTGTTCACACATTGTTTCTTTGCCTTTTTTCATTCTTTGAGTATCTTTAAGGTAGTTTCCCCCCTTAAAAATTTTTTTTAATTTGGTATAGTTGATTTACAATGTTGTGTTAGTTTCAGGTATACAGCAAAGTGAATCAGTTATATATAAGTATATCTGCTCCAAATTTATCTCCCCCGTCCCCCATAGTTTCTTTTAATGTCAGTGTCATGCTCAGTTACTCAGTCATGTCTAACTCTTTGCAACTCCATGGGCTATAGCCCGCCTGGCTCCTCTGTCCATGGGATTCTCCAAGCAAGAATACTGGAGTGAGTTGCCATGCCCTCCTCTAGGGAATATTCTTGACCCAGAGATCAAACCCAAGTCTTTTATGTCTCTTGCATTGACAGGTGAGTTCCTTACCACTAGCACTACTTGGGAAGCCCAGTGGAGAGAGTGGTATAACAAAAAGTACTGTGGCCTCTTTGTCTGCACCTCTGTGATCAGAAGCTGCATCCAGCCATCAGAGCAGAGACCTCAGATTTTGAGGGCAGGTCGTTATAGTCACCCTGACTCCTGCAGGGTGTGTCAGCTGCTCCAGAACCAAGTGCACAGTATGGCTGGAGAATGGGGGATGAGTAGTTGCTGCTGTTCTGAAATTGATCAAAATTAACTGCATTTATGATCCCAGTCTTTTTCTGAAAGTTGTGGTCCTTCAGCAAATTGACCAGGGGTTGTCTAGATGGCAAGACAGAGTCCTGATGCTTCCTGCTCCTTCATCTTCCCAGAATCCTCTCTATACTTATTTTTGATTGAGGTGGATCTTTTTGTTTTATATTTTGGGAACAAGTCTCTTATAGGATTATGTGTACCATGAATATCTTTTATCTGTGGCTTACCTTTTTCACTCCGTTAATGACATCTTCTAGTCAGTAAAAGTTTTGAATTAAGTACAGTTTATATTTTTCTTTTTTTGATTAGTGCCTTTTGTGTTGCAGTTAAGAAAGTTGTGTGTGCCCAAGAGTCTTTATTTTATAATACATGCTGAAAATCTGTTTGATAAAACAGCATTATTACGTGAAATTATTGTTAAGAAAAGGTTATTATAGTGTGGTACCATTTTCTAAGGATATGTGAGTGTTAACTTTTGCTGGTTTAAGAAATAATTAATAGAAATAATTAATAAAAGGATAATTTTCTAAGTATGGGCTTCTCAGGTGGCTCAGTGGTAAAAAAAAATCTACCTGCTAATGCAGGATATGCAGGTTTCATTCCTGGGCCAGGAAGATCCCCCTGGAGAAGGAAATGGCAACCTACCCCAGTACTCTTGCCTGGAAAATCCCATGGAGAGAGGAGTCTGGTGGACTATAGTTCATGGAATCAGAAAGAGCTGGACATGTCTTAGAGATTAAACAACAAGAACAACGATGATTACCTTTAGGGAAAAGAAAAGCATCAAGAGGACAGGGATGAGCAACACTACTCTGACAAGTTTGGGCATGTATTGATAATTTTTGAAACTAGGTGATAGTACATTGGATTTATTATAATATTTTTATTTTCTATTTAGAATTTTCCTTAATAAAAAGTTGAAATGTTTGACCCGATGAAAGTTTGTCTGACTCAAGGATAGAAGGAGAAACTTTGGAACTTATTTATTTTTGGTATGACACTTTGTTGAGTTTATAAGAAGAAGCAAGTTCTTCTTGCTTCCTGGATTCCCAGAATTGCCCTGGTGTTTTTTTTTACCCTAGTTTTTACATCATTTTTTTTTAAATTCTGTGCATGATCCTACATACATCCATTATTATTTTTCCTGCTCAAGTTAACTAGAGATATTTTAATTGCTTACAAATCAAATAAGCTTCCCCAATACAAAAGTTAATTCCAGAGAGCATGTTGCCAACAATAGACCTTCAGAGACTTGGTTACTTGGCATAGATAGGGCAGAAATCAATTAAGACTACCTTTCCAGAATGGGATTCTAATAACCCAAGGCACACAGTGGTGAAACTGGAGATTAAGTAATTACTTTTATTCACTTGGAACCATGGCCTCTTGATGAAAGTCAAAGAAGAGAGTCAAAAAGTTGACTGAAAATTCAGCATGCAGAAAACTAAGATCTTGGCATCTGGTCCTGTCACTTCATAGCAAATAGATGGAGAAACAATGGAATCAGTGACAGACTTTATTTTGGGGGTCTCCAAAATCACTGCAGATGGTGACTGCAGCCATGAGATGTTTTAAAAGACGCCTACTCCTGGGAAGAAAAGTTCTAACCAACCTAGACAGCATATTAAAAAACAGAGACATTACTTTGCCAACAAAGGTCTGTCTAGTCAAAGCTGTGGTTTTTCCTGTTGTCGTGTATGGATGTGAGAGTTGGACTATAAGGAAAGCTGAGTGCCGAAGAATTGACGCTTTTGAACTGTGGTGTTGGAGAAGACTCTTGAGAGTCCCTTAGACTGCAAGGAGAACAAACCAGTCAATCCTAAGGAAATCAGCCCTGGGTGTTCTTTGGAAGGACTGATGCTGAAGCTGAAACTTGAGTACTTTGGCCACCTGATGGGAAGAACTGACTCATTTGAAAAGACCCTGGTGCTGGGAAAGATTGAAGGCCGGAGGAGAAGGGGACGACAGAGGATGAGATGGTGGGATAGCATCACCTATTCAAGGGACATGAGTTTGAGTCAACTCCAGGAGTTGGTGATGGACAGGGAAGCCTGGTATGCTGCAATCCATGGGGTCACAAAGAGTCAGACACGACTGAATGACTGAATGGAACTGATGGTCTGTTGAAGATAAACCTTTGCAGTCTGTTAGATACTGCTGCAGAAAACTTTCAGTTTAAAAATTATATTTCTTTTTACAAACACGTTAGTATTCTAGGAACCAACTTTTATCTTGGCCGTTCTTTTCTTTAGATTTTTAGTTAGTGTTAGTTACTCAGTTGTGTCCGACTCTTTGCACACCCATGAACTGTAGCTCAACAGGCTCCTCCGTCCCTCAAATTCTCCAGGCAGGAGTTGGAGTGGGTAGTCATTCCCTTCAGGGGATCTTCCCAACGCCAGGGATCAAACCCGGGACTCCTGCATTGCAGGCAGATTCTTTACTGTCTGAGCCACCAGGGATGCCTCAAAAAAAAGCCTGTTTCTGCCTGGCTTCAAATTGAGGACCTTTCGGGTGTGATGTGAATGAGATAACCATTCCATTATGGAAGCACAGTTATTTTGCTGAACCTCCCCACATGCGGGACCTTAGCTCCCTGACCAGGGAGTTTGCTTTTAGTTCATTAATTTCTGTTCTTCCTTTTTCTTACATGTTAATATGATTTGATTTACCTCTGGTGTTTGAGTTACTTACATCTTGTTTTAGGCAGTTATGTTTTCAGACATTACATAAAATACATGCTCTGTGTCTTAAAAAAAGATGAGTGGAATTTCCCTGGTGGTTCGGTGGTTAAAACTCCAATGCATGGGGCGAAAGTTTGATCCCTGTTTGGAGAACTAAGATTCCACATGCCAATTTGTGTGTCCCACCTCTTTCATGGTGAGACAAGTTCAAATTTCAATATAATAATAATAGAGTATCTACTATATTCCAGGTAGTGCTGGGGGATATAGCTTTGAACAAGGTAGTATTTCCTACTCTAATGAGAATTTCTGGTTATTCTGACTCTCAGTCTCCCTTGTGCAAAAGAGGAAGATGGATGGCAGAAACGATTAAAAATTATTAAGTGCTTATTATTTGTCAGGTACTTCCGAACTAATGGGGGCGTCCCTGGTGGTGCAGAGGTTAAAGCGTCTGCCTGCAATGTGGGAGATCCCTGGGGTTCGTTCGATCCCCGGGTCGAGAAGATCCCCTGGAGAAGGAAATGGCAACCCACTCCAGTATTCTTGCCTGGAGACTCCCATGGACAGAGGAGCTTGGTGGGCTGCAGTCCACGGGTCGCGGCTCGAGAAGAGTCGGACATGACTGAGCGACTTCACTTTCACTTTTCCGAACTAATGTTAACAAGGTTAACTCTCATCCCAACTTTATAAAGGGAATTACTTCTACTGTTCTTATTTTAAAGAACCTGTGGCACAGAGAGGTTCAGTAACTGGCCTGGGGTTACACAGTGGAGAAACAGTAGAACTTGGATTTGAATCAGATATGGGGTCGTTGTTGCAGTAGATCTGTTCACTTTCTGTGTTTGCCTTTGCTGTCCTTTCATTATCTACCTTTGATAATGAGCGAAGAACCTTAATTTACTTACCCTGTTGGTTTCTTCAGCGTTTTCTGTATTCGATGAGTTTAACACTGTTTCCTTCTTTGTTCTTTATTATTCTATAGCTTTAAATTTTATTTAAGGTTATATAAATATATATTTTGAATTTTACATCAAAAAGTTCTAGATACCATGTAGTTATGTCACCTGCTCTACTTTGCCAAAGTAGGTTGGAACAGACTTATATATTTGACTTTAACCTGGAGCTGTTAAAAAGTGTCCTCTTTTTCAAAGTGGAAAGTGAGACCTGACATTTAAAGGACACCACAAAGATACTTTGCTTCCCCTCTCCCCTTGTCTATACTAGCCTGTTGCTGGAAAACTGCAGTAGATTTTTATGACTGGCCTCATTAATAGTGACTAAAATGATACACTTCCCCACTTTTCTTTTCTCTCCATATATATTTTTAACTGTTTCAGAGTAGATTGCTGTCTTATGGGGGGAAGAAAATGTATAGAGATAGTATTTCATACTTGGATAATAGTAAGGGGAAAAACTTCATAAAACTTTTCATGCTAAATGAGAAAAATGTATTTATATCTTTTTGCTTTCAATACTGAACCTTATGCATCAAGTATTAAGTAAACTAAGTTTGCTTAGGAGCTGAATACAAACAGTGATAATCAAGTTCCCAAGATATATTACTAATAACAATTAACACGTGCTATCAGGCTACCTCATCCTACCATTGTAAACTATAGAAAAGGTAAAGGAAATGTACTCTAACATGCTGAGCTCGAATACCAGCATTTATAAAATCTAAGTTTAATTAGAAGTATTTAGCGTCATCACATTTTTCTGTATTTGTTATATCTTAACTCCTTTTGAGGATAGAGTTGGTTATCTTCACTCCAGATTCTATAGTTTTTAAAGACACTTGGAGCAGAAGCTAGCCAGTCATTGCCTTCAATAAAAGATGTCTTTAAAAAAGACAGTCGTAATTTGAATGCTTGTTTGTTTGCTTTCTACTTTCCTCATCTCTTTCTCCTTTTCTCTCTCTCCCTTTCCCTTTTTTTTCAGACACATGACTGTCAGCTGCTGCACAGCAGTGCTCAGTGATAATGAGGCACACTGTTAGAGTAGTCTCCTTTTGTTTCTTTCTGGACCAGTGATGAGGGACCTGGGAAAGAAATGTTATTGGTTCCTAGTCATTCTCCAAAGAGGACATCTTTGGAGAAAATTTGTTTTTGCTATTTGGGATTAGTAGTGAGACAAGTCTCAGAAACAAATTTGAGGGAGAAAAGGATTACTGAGGGTATTAAAGAGGGATGCTTTGGTAGGAAACATAAAATTTATTTTGATGGGTAGCAGGTGAACAGATAGGAAATGTGTATATATTCTCAAAAGGATGGATTCTTACATTATGCCTGGTTTTTTGATACTTGATAATTTCTAGATGTGTGAGTTCTAACCCAGCCTTAATAAAGACTTTCAAAGTATTTTGTATAACTCTTGGGAATTGTTTGAGTATTGGCCCGACAGAGTTACTAATTGCCCTATTCTCCTCACAATTTGGGCAACTATTTCTTTCTGCATTTTTGGGACCTGTGGGGCAAATAAGCCAGTGATTTTTTTTTTTCCCTTAAGTTTAAGAAGACCTTTCTGATGTGAAGATAGACCTGCATTT
This sequence comes from Madoqua kirkii, assembly GCA_006408675.1. NCBI lineage: Eukaryota > Metazoa > Chordata > Mammalia > Artiodactyla > Bovidae > Madoqua > Madoqua kirkii. The sequence continues at coordinate 102,180 of SJYC01062951.1, forward strand.
ATGATGGGCAGCAGTCCAATGTGACCAAAGCCCTCTATTTAAAATATTGAAAAGTAGATTTACAATGAGTTTTTTAAAGCATTCAGAATTATGTGGTCTTTTTTTAAGATTTTACATGTGGTGAATTTAATAGCTTTGTCAGTTGAGTAATGAATTCTAGGTTACTGACCTAAACAACTGAATGTGAATTTAGCAGGGTGTAGGGAGTGCTCAGAAGTTATGACTCTGTTATCCTGCCTACTTGCTATTTCCAGGTAGAACTCACAGCCTGAGAAAGAATATGTTAGATTTCTGGTCCAAAATTTGTTTTCGACTACCCCTTCCATTCATGGAAGCCCTTTCAGGCTGTCTAATGTTGTCATAATTCCTCTTAAATCTTTGAGTGCTTCCTTGATTTTTGGCACAGAGATTATGTGGCTTTTAAATCATGTACAAATAGCACCTTCATTTCCAGTTAAGATACTTAAAGTTATGTCAGCTTTAACAGATTCCTGAAATCCTGATGAATACTCTTGAACTCTAAAGGATGGAAGAAAAAGAAATGCCAGTCAGCAGGGAGCTATCAGTTGTCTGTTTCTTATTCCCTGAGGATAAAACACTTAATCATGTAGCCAAACTAGACTCAAAAAGCACAGGAGTAGTGAGATTTCCCACTTAATTACTGGCAAGGAGATTATTAATATCCCAAAGGAATCGTTCCACTAGCAGAATAATCAGCCCTTAGCACCTTCTCACTTTGCCATGACAAAGCAGCCGCCCTTTAATACATAATACACTTTATACAAAAAATACAGGAACAGAAAATTTACCAACCCTATTGCTATTCTAAGGTTAACTCATTACTGACTTTTGATGTTTAATCATACACTTAATTCAAAACTTACATCTAAAATATTTATATTGAAATCTCTATCCCAGTACAAAGCAAAGTTAGATGAATAGCATCGTAAGTTACCATTTAAGATGATAAGCAAAAAGAAGTAGAATTGAAAGCAGAACTGACTGGTGGCACATTCATTTGAAATGAATAGCTGTGGCCATAATAAATAGAGTGCAATTGTACCTGTGTATCATGAACAACAGAGATCTAAGGAAAAGAGTCATTTGCCCCATATTTCAGTTTCGTAAGCTCTACGTCAGATACGTTGTATTTACTAAAAGTATCCAAGAGATCAGTAGTACTTTGCCTTTTTTGGGGATTCACATTCATCTGTACCTGCCCCTGGTTTTCTGGGTAGCCTCAGATCACATTCTGCTTGCCTGGAGTAATAAAGTGTTTTTGTCACAGGAGGCATTGAATTTCTTTCCATCCTCAGTGATATCCATTATAGTGTACTATGCAGATCTGACTGCTTTGAGTAAAGTACTCCTGTATTCCCAGTTTCTTTTTGGCAGCAGACTTAGAGTGAAATACTTCTATTACCTTCTTTAATCCCTTTTCTTAAAAGTAGCAAAAACTCCAGTTTAGGGAAATGAGAAGATGAATTTTCTTTTGTCAATTAAAGTATCCTTTTTTCTGCTCACTCTTCTTTTTACCTTTCATGTAACAAATTAGATTATTTTCTTCTGGTAACACCGACTTTTCTTATTTTTCATAATATTTAAGACTAGATTTTTTGAGTTTTTGAACTGGTTTTTCTTCAGATTTTTTCTTCCTTCTTGTTGCTGAGATTCATCAGATCTTGGTCCTAGGAATTTCCATTTTTTCTTTTTCGTTTTTCAGCCTATATGTCCCTATTTCTTAAGTCTTGGACTAATTCCTATAGGTGCACATTCACACCACACCTACCAGCTATGAATTCTGTATATATATGTGTATAGTTCCTATCTGTACTTAAACTATTACAGAGTAGTTCTATTTTAATGTCCTTACGTTATCACCAAGATCGTGTCTATGATCCAGAGTCAGCATCTTCTGCCCTAAACTGAATTCCCTTTTCACCTTTTTTTCATTCATTTGGTCACTAGGCTTTTTTCTCATTTCAAGGAAAATGCTGTTAGATCTTGCCTGTTGAGGCAAGTCAGCACAAAAGCCAAAGAAATGAGAAAATGCAGGACTGCAGAAATTTGCTGCTGCTGATCTCTAGCAGCATGATTATGAGGAGAACGCCTGGAGCCATTGGCCAAAAACCTCACATCTGCTGAAGACCACAGCGCTACCCATAGCCGCCCCCAGAGAATAATGACTTCTACTTTGACCTTTAAAATTGTGTGTACTTCTCTTTCATTGGTGAATTCTCCAAATTGGAATCCTGCTGGTAAGGGGGTCTGGGAAGTGCGTCTAGCCTCTGCCATACAGGAAAGGATTAAAAGATAGGGATGTATCAACAGGCAATATCAAGCTTGTAACCTCAGTTCCCTTATTAGAACAGATACAGTCTCTTTGACTCAGAATTGTGGATCCAGCAGTTTTACTTCTGAGTATTACTTAAGGGAGACAAAATCACTATCTTGAAGATTTCTCTGTTACCCATGCTCATAGCAGCATTATTTGTAATAGTTAGACATGGAAACAAACTTAATGTCCATTGACAAATCAGATGAGTGTATAAAGAAAATGTGGTGTACACATACACACACACTCCCTATAAAAGTCTTGGGTATGTAATGTGTAGCATGGTGATTACAGGTAGCTTATATACCTTATTTACCAATCTTCCCAACTTTTAGAAAAGAACCTGACACATAATAATTAATATTTATTGAATGGATATCCATGAGTAAGGGGTTGATTATATGGTGTATCTTCAAGTATAATTCCGAGCCCAATAAAGCTGTATGTACATTAGCTTAGATGTCTGGTATAATGTTACATGATGAAAGAAAGTGCCCCAAAATGATACAAACAAAATATTTGTCAAAATTACCTACATATTTTTCTTTACTTAGTTAACATTAGGGGAAATACTAATAATAACTTGGGATATTGGATGGGATAAATGTGTTATATTTCTATATTAGAATGTTTTAATAAGCATATATTTTTTAATGAATATAGGTTTTAAGAAGCAACTCGAGTACCTTGTTCCATTATTTGGGACCTTTTCAAAATAGAATGGTACTGGATAAAACTGAAGAAACTGCTGTTTTAAAAATCCTTTTTTTGTACTAAAAGCATTTGTAAACAAAAAGTTATTTACTTCTTGAAAGCAAATCTCGACATGTTTCTGTCTTCATAGAGATTTATGACAGTCTTTTTAATGAATACAGAATATTTCATTGTATTGGCATATACCAGAATTTATTTACCCAGTACATAAATTCTACTCATTAATGTTTTTTTCTTACAAAAGAAAATCATTTAAGGAGGAATGTGTCTCTGTCTCAGTAAAATGTTAGCAGAATAGTACATTTAGTTTTGAGACCTGAACTTTGGTATGTATCTATTTCTCTGTTTTATTGTATATTCTTCTTTGATGGTTTTGGTTTTATTCCTGTGTATTTCAGGTCTGCGTATCAGTGGAGAACTGATCACTGCCTACCCGCAGGTGGTGGTAGTGAGAGTACCAACCCCTTGGGTGCAGAGTGACAGTGACATCACTGTTTTGCGCCATCTAGAGAAGATGGGATGCAGGCTGATGAACCGACCTCAAGCCATCCTGAACTGTGTTAATAAGTTCTGGACATTTCAAGAGTTGGCAGGTCATGGTGTTCCTCTGCCAGATACTTTTTCTTATGGTGAGTTTACTAATAAGACTTTATTGCCTCAGTTTTAGAGCACTGATAATATTGAAAGCCCTACTAAACTGATAGGGTTATGTGATACAAGGAAATTTGTGAACATGAAAGAACTTCTTATAGAAGTGACTTTAAGTTTTAACAAGCCAGGCAGGAGAATTATGAGACTTGTCTTTGGTATGGAGAAGGAAATGGCAACCCACTCCAGTACTCTTGCCTGGAAAATTCCATGGGTGGAGGAGCCTGGACAGTCCATGAGATCGCAAAAGTTGGACACAACTGAGAGACATCACTTCACTTCTTTGGTGTAGGTAGAATGGACTTATCAAACTCTTTCTGTAAAGGGTCAAATAATGAATATTTTTGGCTTTCCAGGCCATATATTCTCTTTTGTGACCCTCAGTAAAGCTGTTGTATTGTGAAAGCTGCTGCTGCTGTTTTTTGTTTAGTTGCTAAGTCGTGTCTGACTCTTTTGTGACCCCATGGACTATAGCCTGCCAGGCCCCTCCTGTCCATGGGATTTCCCAGGCAAGAATACTGGAGTGGGTTGCCATTTCCTTCTCCAGGGGATCTGTTGACTGAGGGATTGAACCCATATCTCTTATATTGGCAGGCGTGTTCTTTTACCACTGAGCCATCAGGGAAGCCTGAAAGCTGCAGTAGACGAAGCTTAAATAGTAAATGTGGCTATTTTGTAGTAAAACTTTATTACAAAAAGGCTATGAGCCAAATCTGTCCTTAGTTTGACAAGCCCTGAGGTAAAATAATCTGATAATCGCTCTATAGTTTCTGACATTTTCATGTTAATGCTTCATAAATATTTTCATATTTTGAAAGAAAGAAATGAAAGAAAATGACACTAGATATGCTTTAAACCATTGCTTCTGAAGTCATCTGTGGGAAAGGACCATATTTTTATTTTTTTTAAAATTTACTGTGGCTTTCAATACTATAGTGCTCTAAAACCAATTTACAGTATGCATAAAGTACTGTAAAAATATCAGAACAATGCCAAATTGTTTTCTTGTGTTTACTCTTCTTATATTTTTCTGGACACTATCAGTAGCAAAGAAGTCACAGAGTCAGGGGTTCCTGGACCACACTTGATGTAGCACTGTTTTAAACATTGTTGTGTTAATATATTCCTGACTTTCCAGTTCTTCTAGTTTGGAAAGAATCAGGCTTACTATAAATCACTGTAGTTTTTCATTAAAATGTCCAGCCGAATGCTTGAAAAGTTGGAGAGGCTTTAAAAAGAAATTCCTGTCCTCTTGTTATTTTTAATATTTTAAAGAAGGGAACTCCGCCAGTTTGTATGGCATATGTGGATACCATTGCTCTTTTTAGCAATTGCACAAGAAGAGACAATATGAATAGTTCTTTCTTCCTAACAGTTCTTTCTTCTTTTGAAATGTTACAGCTTACCTCATCAGTCTACAGTACTGATTTTAAGAGAATGGAAAGGAGCAAAGTATGTTAACCAAATCTGGCTTAAAATGTGGAGACTAGCTAATCATAATTTCTCTTAAGCTACAAATTTGTGATATTGCAGTTGTTTAATGAACTGTTTCTTAGTCTGATTATTCTGCAGCCATGCTGATTTTTTGCAACTACAATCCATTTTTGCTCTTTATCATTTGTTTCTAGGAAGTATAAACAGAAAGAACAAGACATAACCTGTGGGTTACCTGAATAGCTCATGGTAGAATGAACTCTGTTTTATAATAGAGAAAAGAAAATTTAATTTGTGTATTTGATAAGAGCAAGAGCACACACACGCATGCATGTTAGCATTTTTTCAACTTTGGATGAGTCTTCCCCACTGACTCACTCTTCTGTTTCTTAATCCAAATAGAATGCTGTATACTAAAGTTGATCTTAGGGCTTCTATTACTTCTGTGGTGGAAGAATAAAGGGTGAAATATGAAAAATAGAACTTCCCTGGTGGTACAGTGGATGAGAATCTGCCTACCATTGCCAGGGCAGATTCAACTCTTGATCTGGGAAGATTCCACATGCTGCAGAATAAGTAAGCCTGTGTGGCAGCTGCTGAAACCTATGTGCCTAGAGCCTGTGCTCTGCAACAAAAGAACCCACAACAATGAGAAGTCCTACAATGAAGAGTGCCCCTCGCTTGTTACAACTAGAGAAAACCCACATGCAGCAATGAAAATGGAGTGCAACCAAAAAATAAAAAATTATGAAAAATGTTAATAAAACTAGGAAACTTTGTTTTAACTTCTTTGATTTGGATATTAGAACATTTATAGTTCAATAATTTTTATCCATTTAAAAAGAAGTAGTTGTTTTAAACTGATGGTTAACTGAAGACAAAATTGAGCCATTAAGTTCTTACCTTCTACCTTCTTTGTCTTGCTGACTTTAGATAAAATTTATCATAAAACACCTCTGCTGCTATTCTTAAATTTTATTTTTTGCTCAAACCAGGTGGTCATGAAAATTTTGCTAAAATGATTGATGAAGCAGAAGTACTGGAGTTCCCAATGGTAGTGAAGAATACACGTGGTCATAGAGGTGTGTAAGAGTTGTTGCTATTATACATAATATTGAAACTATTCTTCAGAACTTCTAAAGAATTGTAGGGAAATTGCTAGGTGTGTGGTACCTCAGACTTGTGGAAGACTTTTGTGAGTTGGTGAGTTTTGCTCGAAACTATTTCTGTTCATTAAGTGGTTATCTTGGACATTTTAAGATGCATACTTAATTTAGACTGAGTCTCAAGTTAATGATCTATTTTCCTTTTCAACAGTATAAGGATTCTAGATCACTAACACCATCATCCTCATCCCAATTTATGTTGTTTGAAAACAGTATATAAAATATCTTAATAACTTTGGATTAGTAATGATTTTTTTAAGGCATAAAATGATTAATAAATCCAGGTATTCCAAGCTTTAGTGCCTTGACAGATAACTGGATGAGGGTGCAGCTGGGACTTCAGTGCACTATTTCTACCTGACTTTTCCAGTCAACCAAGAAGTCTCAGGGCTCCTGCAGTGACTATTCCAGGGAACAAGAATCTGTGTGACCTTTTACAGTCTAGCCTCAGAAGTCAGATAGAAGTCCTTATTCTGTATTCTGTTGGGTGAAGCAGTTACATCCTCCCAGATTCAAGCAATGGGACATAGATTCCCCTTCCTCTTAATGAGAAAACTGTCAGAGTATTTATAACTATGTTTTAAAAACAGACACTTCTGTTGGCACAAAAGTAGTAATGTACTGCTATCTTACTAAATGCAAATATAGTATCTTAATATTGCATAATATATAAAACATATATTTTAACTCAGAAAAATGTTTTACTGATAAGTAAGGCTAGTGTTATTGGCTAACCTGAAGAAATACAATTCACAAGAACCCAGCCTCACAATATATACCGGAATAAATTCTGTTAAGAGATTGGGGAATGCGATAGTGACCATAAACAACTGATTCTGAGAAAGTAGATTGGGACACAAGAAGATACAGGTAGCAGATAATCAACTGCTCATAATCTGATGGCATACTCATTTCTTACTCTTGGTCACAGGCAAAGCGGTTTTCTTGGCTCGAGATAAGCACCATTTGGCTGATCTAAGTCACCTTATTCGCCATGAAGCTCCATACCTGTTCCAGAAGTACGTTAAAGAGTCTCATGGAAGGGATGTACGTGTCATTGTTGTGGGAGGCCGTGTGGTTGGCACCATGTACGCTGTTCTACAGATGGGAGGATGCAAAGCAACTGCTCACTAGGTAAAAGCAATGCAGGAGTTTTTCTGTGATATAAAGTAGTGTTATTTAAGCTTATTCAATGAGTATTTGTATATAACTCAGATCTTTTTACCTAATAAGTTGAAAAATATGTCTTTCACATGTAAATATAATGACTTAACACGAACATAATTTATGTATGTATAAATTTGCTTTCACCCAGGCTCAATTTGTAACCCAATTCACACATGTAGGAAATGTCTACCAGTTTCCCTCTTTGGTTTTATATTGAATTGGCCAAAAAGTTCATTTGGGTTTTTCTGTTAAGATGTTACAGAACAACCTTTTTGGCCAGCCCAGTATTATTTTCTGTATAATTGAGGTTCATTTAAGCTGTGTCCTAACCTATTTAACTTGTTGGTCCAGATAATGTTGTTGATTTTCATTTGTTTAAATGTGTATTTTCTGAGATCTTTTATTGTTGAAGTGCCTCAGAGCATAGTCTGGGTGTTTTCCTCTTATATGTTTATTTTACTTTCTTAGTAATCTTACTTAGCTTGTGGCTTTAAGTACCATTTATTTGTTACTGTTTTCAAATTTATCTTTCCAGTTTAGGCATTCTTCTTGAACTTGGGCACACATATGTCACTGCTTGTCGATAGCGCCATATAGATAACTGTTACAGATTTTAGTCTCAACATGTCCAAACCTGAACTCCCCATCTAGCTACCTCTTCCAGTATGTCCCACACACTGTTATCTCCTTATTGTTTATTGGCAGCTGTATCTTTCTAGTTTAGACTAAATCCTTGGAGTCATCCTTGATCCCTTCACTAGTGTAAGACTTCACGTCCAGACTCCTTGAAATCTCTACTCTGAAAATGCACCACCTCTTATCCCCTCTCTCCCCCAGTGAGAGGATTAGAACAGTCTTACTTTACTTCCTGCTCCCTTCCTCGATTCATTTATTCACTGAACAAATATTTTTTAGCATCAAGTACTGTTTTAACAGTATTTTGTCATAACATTGTACAAAACAGACAAAAGTTTCTGCTTTCCTGGGCTTTATATTCCATTGTTCTGGTGAAACCATTTAATAGTTTTAGTTCAAGTATGGATTAGAATTCCTTTTATTGAGTTATCTCTTCTGCTTCAAGAATCAAGCACTTTCTTTATCCATTCCCAAGCTGTCTTTATCTATTTATGGTTAATTATACCCATATTGGGGCTTCCCTGGTGGCTCTGTGATAAAGAATCCACCTGCAATGCAAGAGATGTAGGAGACACAGGTTCGATCCCTGGGTCAGGAAGGTCCCCTGGTGGGGAGGGCATGGCAACCTACTCTAGTGTTCTTGCCTGGAGAATCCCATGGACAGGAGCCTGGTGGGCTACAGTCCATGGGGTCCCAAAGAGTCGGACATGACTGAAGCAACTGGACATGCACACACACATACCCATATTGCAAGAATTATTACTCATCACTCTTTATTCCCCAGCTGCTCCTTCCCATATCTTGAGTTTTCTATTCTTAATCATCTGCTGTTAATATCTTTTCTAGATTATTTTCCCTGGATGATGTATGTGAGTGATAGATACCTCAGAGACTGCTTTCTTTTTTAAGAGAGGATGATGTATTGGCTGAGATAGGATTCTGAAATTGTAAAAGTCTTGCTTCAGTTCTACTGGTTTATAGTTGATGTGTACATGCTTAATCATGTCCGACTGTTTGTGGACCTATGGACTGTAGTTTGCCAGGCTTTTCTGTTCGTGGAATTTTCTAGAAAAGAATACTGGAGTAGGGTGCCATTTCCTACTGTGAGTGATCTTCCCGACCAAGGGATCAAACCTGTGACTCTTGTGTCTCCTGCATTAACAGGTGGGTTCTTTAACACTAGTGGCACCTGGGAAGCCCGCTTTATAGTTTATACTTTTACAATTGAATGTCCAGGCAGTGGGGGTGAAGTGGGGGGGGGTAGGTAATATATATTCTTTGTAAGTTTTTTGTTTAATTCTCTTATTTTCAGTTGTTTTACTTGAAAAACTAATATTTTGTCAAGATATTTTTAGATATGTGTCTCTTCTCAGTCTGTCCAACCTGGATTTTAGTAAGCTGTTTCTATCAGACCTACTTGTTTTAAACCTCAGGAAACTCTTCTTTCCTTCTTGGGGAGGAGTTTTTCTCATTCAGTTAGCAAATTTTTTGTCTGTGGCTTCACCTCAGTGTTTTTGTATGTGCTTCAAAATGTTTTTTAAGCTAGACTTTCCAAGTTGTAAGTTATACTCACAAAAGCAAGTTTTTAACTTGAGTAGTCATTTTTGTTTTAGTTCAGAGTTTTTCTGTGCTAAACTTGAACTTAATGCTTTTCTTTTATTCAAGTTGTAGGCGGCTTGTTGTTTTTGTTCTGCTCTGGTTATTCGGAGCATTGCAGATAGTTTTGAAGCATTAAAGATCCATCAGTACTGTGGGTGCCTAGAAGCAGTCTTTAATTCGTTGACTAGTATGTCGTTCCCTTACTGAGGCAGTTACACGAAGCCCTCCTATTTCCTGGGCTTCTCTCCCTTACTCTTTCAGCCTCACTGGTGGTGGTGGTTTTGGTGATAGTGGTGGGCAGGTGGGGAGGAGTACCTGAATCCTACTCATGTGTGCATTTTCCCTTTGGTCTTTTCGGGGTCAGGCAATACTCACATAGTCGTGAGGTCAACTTTCCTTCTGTTGAGCTCTTAAAGCCAAGGTTTTGTCAGAGTTCCTTTGCTTTCTGGTCCTTATCTAAAGCTTCCTGAAGCTGGTCACCAAATTAGAAAATCTAGTTCTAATTCTTTTCCCTCAGATACCAGCAAAGAGTTCCCCTATACTCAGCCAACTGCCTTAAGCCCCAGGATCCTTTCAGCTTAGGGATGACACATAGAGTAGGGGCTGTTGAGCAAGAGAACCATGTTCCTAGATTCTATTTCCTGTTGCTGCTGCCGCTGTGTTGCTTCAGTTGTGTCCGACTCTCTGCCCTAGAAACGGCAGCCCACCAGGCTCCTCCATCCCTGGGATTCTCCAGGCAAGAACATTGGAGTGGGTTGTTGCCGTTTCCTTCTCCGATGCATGAAAGTGAAAAGTGAAAGTGAAGTGGCTCAGTCATGTCTGACTCTCAGCGACCCCATGGACCACAGCCTACCAGGCTCCTCTGTCCATGGGATTTTCCAGGCAAGAGTACTGGAGTGGGTTGCCATTGCCTTCTCTGAGTCTCTGTTACGCATCTCTATTATTTTTACAAATTAAAATCTGGAACTGATAGAAACCAATGGCAATATTAAATAGTTAACTATTTTTGCAAAAGTTCCATGTTATTGCAAGTAAGATAGGCTTTAGTCAAAGTTCACTGTCTTCAGAAAACATAACATATTGAAAATACTCACTCATCAATTTGTTAAGAGATTGGCTTTGAAGGGGATTCCCTAATGACTTTAGGGTCCCAGTTTTACATTAGCATAGCACTTTTGTTTTTGCTGTTGATTTAGAAGATTTTGAAAAGATGGTTAAGCTTAGCAGGGTTACTTTTAAGGTCTGCTTTAGTTTTACTCCAAAAATTTATCACTTCTTTTTTTCTCTTTTGCCAGGTGGTGTCGGGATGATGTGCTCATTGAGTGAACAAGGGAAGCAGCTAGCTATCCAGGTGTCTAATATCCTAGGAATGGATGTGTGTGGCATTGACCTGTTGATGAAAGACGACGGCTCCTTCTGTGTCTGCGAGGCCAATGCAAATGTAGGTTTCATCGCCTTTGATAAGGCTTGTAATCTAGATGTAGCTGGTATCATTGCGGACTATGCCGCCTCCCTTCTGCCCTCTGGCCGGCTCACCCGGCGTATGTCCCTGCTCTCCGTGTGTCCACGGCCAGTGAGACTAGTGAGCCGGAGCTGGGTCCCCCAGCCAACACTGCTGTTGACAACATGAGCGCAAGTTCCAGCTCTGTTGACAGCGACCCTGAAACCACCGAGCGAGAGCTGCTCACCAAGCTCCCAGGGGGCCTATTCAACATGAACCAACTGCTAGCCAATGAAATCAAACTCCTGGTGGAGTGATTCCACCGGTAAATAATTAACCAACAAAACCCTTGTAAAACTTTCTTTTTCTTCTTTCCTTTTTTTCTTTCTTTTTTCTTTCTTTTTTAAACCAACTTGCAATGCTGTTCATGAAAAATGCTCAGGAAGATGAGTAGGAGTAGTTAGGAGGGAAGAAGTGGGAGATAGACATAATCTCTGTTACTTTTATTTACAAATGCTACAGATGGAGAGGCAGAAGAGGTGAGACACAGAAAAATGTCAGGCTCTTGTAGTTACTCTTCTAAGTTACTCAGAAATGTGTAGGCTCTCAGGCCATGAAGATCATGATTTTTTTCATGGCCCCTTTTGTTTTTGTACAGTTGGTACAAATTTCACCGGCATGTAATTTCATATTGCATTTTAATGGATGAGGTAAACATCCACCTTAATTATAATTTTTTCTTTTTTAAAAATCTGAAAATTCAGCCTATACACTATTAACTAGCAGCTTTATCTTCATATTTACGAAATTCTAAGGGACTCTCTTAGCGACTTTTTTCAACCCTTGATATGGGTGGGAGGGCAATGTGAGTGTGACCCAATAAAAATTTCATTTAATGACAAAATTGGCATGTTTGCATGATAAAAGGGAAATGAACAGTATTGCAATGTCTGGCACACAAAATAACATTTACTCCATTGTAGATAAAATTGCACTAGTTAAAAATATGTGCATTGACTTGTATTTGTTAGTGTTTTAGCCTTTTTTGAAAGACATATGCTCTGTTAATGTTGCATTTTTTTTAATACATGCTAGTCTTAACATTCCCTGATCTATGCCTGCATCTTTAACAATGGCCAAAGGAAGAAAATGCTACCTTTTTGTTAACAAGACACTGACTTGAAACATGTGCATTTAAGCCTTTTATTTTTTCCTTTTTTCTTTTGGTGGTTGGGCATTTAAAGAATAAGGACAAGGAAAAATATTTTGGGGGGAGGCAAATCAAGGGCCTATAAGTTCCTGAGTATAAAATTGAAGTGATTCCATCATTATTTATTTGCATTTTTCACATTTTAAGAGGGTATTGTGTGTGTGCGTGCGTGTGTGTGCATGTGCTTGCACACGCATACATGTTTATGTGTTTGCTTTTTTGTTTACACCAACCAGTCAAAAAGGATAGAAACTAGAAAATGGAGCATGATGGGAAACACAGCTTTTTACTTTAAAAAAAAACAGTCAAGTTGTTTTCATAACTGTACTCTGCTGGGTAGAGGTACTCACCTGAAGATATGAGGAGAATAGATGCTTTTTAGGCTTTTGTGTATATGTGTGTTGTTTGCTTTTTTTCTTTGATTCTAGACTGTCCAGTGTATGAGTTATTCAAGGCTACATGCTTTCCCTCTGCTTCTTGCTGTGCATTCTTTCCTATTACACGTAGATTTTGCGGTGGGGTAGACTGAACATTTTTTGTTTGGGGACTTAGCAGTCTCTTATAGCCCTACTCTGAAGCCTTCAATATTCTCTTTATATTTCTTTATTTCTGAATTCATAAAAGCCCCCAAACTGCATATAATATGAGCCTTTAAGCATGGGAAACTATTCCAACGAATGGTTTGGAAGGTGTGTTAAGAAGTAGAGATGATCCAGAGTTCAACGTAATTTTTTTAAGCAGCAAGTTCCACCTCCCTACAATCCTCTGAAGCTTTTTACCCAAGTCCTTTCTTGCCTCTCCAGTGCTTTTTTTTCCTTCAGATGGACCTTAAACATAATTTCTTGGACACTTACTAGAGAGACTTCGAGGCAATAAGATCAGTATTAACCAGTTCTAACAGAGGTTTGATCATGCTTACTTGTACAGTTTTCCCCCCATTTAAAAAAAAAAAAAAGGAATGTAATAAAATTTGTTTTCTTTACCATAGAATTAAATAATATTAAAATGGAATGAAAGGTTGATTGTTGACAAATAGAATAGTACCTCTAATCTGTGCAGTGTCTCATTTCACCTTAGAAAAAGGTGTATAAGAGGAGTTTCTGGTTTACTTTAGGATATTCTAATCTCATCTAAAAGAAGTTGACTTGTACAAGGTTATTGTGGGACATATTGTGGCATATATAAGTACCTCTGGCTCACTTGGTACTTGTTTTACTGAATGACCGTACTTTGGAAGATACACACTCTTTGGGATAGAGAACTGAAAAGGGAGAACTTGAATTAAATCATCATTCATATGTGTATAGAGACCATCTGGTTGCCACATAGATTATGACACATACACTTGGAATAGTTACATATCACAAGTATATAATAGGTCAGTGAATTTTAAAACACAAATAGAATACCCTCTCTATTTGATGAAAAACTCAAGGTTTCTGTTGGATGGGATAAGGCACCAGGAAAGATGTAGGTGTAGCCTTGTAAAAAATTATCAAATTGACCAACTACATTAGAAAAAATATCTGAGATTATTTCACTGTTACTTTTGCTCACTATCCATCTTTTGTACATTCACACTCTTATTAAAACATAGCCTTACCATCCTCCTTCTAGATCATTCACTCATATGTTAGAACGAGAAGGGCAAGGATGGTCATCTTAGAGTTAAAGAACACAAATATCCTCTTGAATTCTCTCAAAAAAGTAAAGACTATGAAGATACCATACTGGAAGAACCCAAATAAACCAGCCCAGATATTTAAGTGAAAGTTAAATATATTTTCATATTGTTAAGTAAATTTCTTAAAATCTTTATTGCTATTATGAGAGTTAAAAATGTGTATTAACCAAATATGTATAGTTGTTATCATGTGAAAATCTGAATTATTGTAAAACTATTATATATTGTTAAAATTGTATTCTGAATTGTATTTAAACATAATTCTTTCTGATATTGCTTTATGTCACCCATGATGAAAAGCGGACTATACATATATATATATACACAAACATACAGATATGAACTATTCCATTTAAAAGTTTTAATAGTTATTTTCTTTCGATTGGTCATTTCTGCTGGCTTTAACTCCACTGAACTTTGAAATATTTCTGTATGTGCTATCAAATAAGAAAACATCCTGGAATATTTAGGAGAAAATCCATTGAGAGACTTGTTTTCATCAACCACTTTATCAGACTTTTGAGAACGTATTGAAGACATTGAAAGAAGTCATTGACTTTCATGATCATCTCTTCTTTTTCTCAAGAAGAAAACAAGGAAAAAGAAATTCTCTTCCTTCAATGAATCCCCAGTTTGGGGTCTGGGGCGCTTAGAGACGTTGTGAAATCCAATCTTGTGTTACATTTTTCTCCTGGCTCACTCACTCTTTTTGAGAAGGTTTATGGGCTATATGGCTGGTGAGACACGATCCCCTCCTAAGAAAATGTAGGTGCTCAGACAGGTAACCTCTGCTGCTACTGTTTTTATTTGTTTGTTTGTTTGTTTAATTTCTTTTAAAATTTGTTTTTGTTGTACTAGGATATTTTTTAATGTAATATATTGCAGGATTTATAACCAGGTACTGCTTTCTTTCTTTCTTTTTTTTTGTTTTTCTTAAAAAACAAAACAAAACAATTTCATTTAAGATACATTTAGGCGCCTTTGAAGCTTGGATTTTGGAATGTTTCAGTAGTGGACAGAAATCTGCTGTTGGAATCTCCTAGTCTTCCAGGTTTAATTTGAAATGTTTTTAGTTTTGTTTTGGATTTTTGTGTGGTATTTTATTTCCTTTATACCAATTGCCCTTTTGCCATGCTGTTTTGGGGTGGCTGCCTAACTCTAGTGACAGCTCTTTCTACATTAACGAAAATGTGGTGTTTTAAATTCCATAATGTTTTGCATTTTTAAAATTGTTTTTAAAGAAATATTCTAACTGCTTGCACTATTACTGTTCTTTGCCAGCCTTTTCAGGAGCCAAAAAAAAAAAACAAACAAACAAAAAAATACCCAGAGAAAAAACTTTCCTTCTTCCCCCTTCCTGATGATGAGTGAGAAGTATTGAGAACTTTCGGGGTCAGTGCCCTTCTAAACTCCCCTTCCCCCAATAATGCAGCTGTAGAGTGAATGGTAAATGCAGCGGTTTGGATTCAGGCACAACCCCAGCCTGCTGGCAGGTAATTTGATTCTCCTTTTTTTTTCCATCACAAGGCTAACCTTACTTTCTTTTTAAAAGTTCCTTTCTTTATATACTTTGAAGGCACCCATGGGTTTGTAATTACTTTTGTTTCAAAAAAACAGTGTGTAAATTTGTCTAGCAAATAATTTGGTTATAGAAAAACCTTTGGGGGTAAAGTTTGAATTAGTTGGGATGAACTCAGAACTTTCTTGGGGGATTTGCTTTAGCCATTTAGATCTTTCCATTTCTTGCATATATGTCTATGATTATTTTAGAGTGTGACTTTTTTGGCTTTGTTTTTGTTTTGGGTTTGTATGTTTCTTCCATTGTGCTACTCTGGCTTAAGCTTTTTCAGAGGTTGGTGTTCCGAATACACAGTGAGCTCACAGTATAAAGACATCAATTAGGAGTTGACAGGTATGGAAAACTAGTTTTGAAAAGGTAAAATTAGGTTCTAGGTTATATATATGGTAAAAACTCATCATAGCCTTCAGTTGACCTTAGTAGTGCTTCTCTTTCTCTGACTTCATTATAAAAGTGAAAGGTAATGAGACCAAGATAACAGAGAGTATTTATTTCAGGAGCAGCATGATTTCAGAACAAATGATTTTAGTGTTTCTGAAACACTAGTTCTCACAAAGAGGTAGATGCCAGCAGACATCATAAAGTAATAATTTAAACATTCAAAAAGCTATAGGTTGAATAGATTGGAGGGCACTTCTGAAACACAAGATCTTGAAGCAATTTATTAATTCCATGAAGCAAAGTTAATGGCAGAAATAGGAATATAACTTAGCCATTTTAACGGCCTTCCCGTTAGTTAATATACATCCCCTCCTCTGTCTATCCCAGTCCACCTACCCTTTTCCTTCTTTTTCCTATCCTTCCTGAAGTTTTAGCTCTAATAGAAGTTTTGGGAGATAATCCTCTTTCTAATAGGTAGGATTTTAGTGGCAGAAGTCAGGACCTTTCAGAACTTCTCTTTGGATGTCCTATCCAAGCAGGCTGTAAATCTGATAACCCTCCAGGTTAGTGAATAGAGAATCCTGGCTTGTAATGTGGTTTGTACTGCTAAAGGCATATAAGAAGTTACTAACTTATTTTGTGCTTCAACTCACTCCTGTGAGGTAGGGATAATTATTCCCGTAGCATCTTAAGATTTAAAATATTTATCTCTTGAACTGAAATTTACTAACCAAGGAATCCCACTCAGTTATTTTATGATGTATATACTATATAGGCTTGAATGGAAGGACCTTGTTCTGTTGCTGATAAGAATGGATAGCATTAGGGTGTATGCACTATGTGATTACTTGGAACGTGGAGGATTTGTGAACCTCCATTTTGCTGCCTTTCCCACTTCCCCCTCCCTGAAGATCACTTACATGTTAAGAATGATTACTTTCAGATTTCACCATATTCAAACTATATTAGATGGTCCTTATATAGCGTATATACCTGGCTGCTGTTGTGGGGTTTGGGAACATGAGGGGTGGGGTGAATTGTTGTTGTTTTAGGTTTCAGTCAGACAGCCATCCCTGTGCCCCAGTTCCCAGAAGCACAGCAGGCCTCTAGGAGCATCCGTGGGAACGGCGCAGTCCTGACATCAGCAACTCTCCTGCTCAGGCTCATCCCATATACAGAGGTCAAAGGGTGGGGCTTGAGATGGGGGAAGGAATGAAAAAGCAGAAACAATGTCACTGCAGTGCCACTGTTGACCAGCCTTTCTTTAGTGCTTATGTCAGTGTTTGCTTTATTTTTTTTAAGTTAACCAAAAAAGATTTTACTTGGGAGTAAAGGTAGTGGGAGGGTGGAACAAAAACATGCCATTTTTACTAGTTAATTATTATCCTAGCTCATTCTTGCATATTGTTCTTTAGTAGCTAATAAAAAATCAATGAAACCTAGACCTCAGTAATAAGGAGAATGCAAATACAGGTGAATCTCAGGATACTAAAAAAGAGAAAAAGCATTTTTGTGGTATTAATTTCTAGTTCTACAACAGTTATTACATTTGTCACTGTGTCTCCCTTTTTTTGCCCTAATTCTTCTATGTATGTTTACAGTATGAGAAAATGTGCCTTTTTTTTTTTTTGGTCAGTCTTTTTAAAAGGACCTAATGAAATTACTACTCTTTTACAAAAAAAAAAAAATACATCCATTGCTTATATGGGCATACAAATGCTACCCTATTTTAAATGTAGGTGGCGTATGTGTTCGTGTTTTAATGTATTCAGAGCCATTGGGCAATAAGCAGTCCAGAACATTGAAAACTCAAGCAGGTAAAGCACCTAACACCCTTAGTTTCTAGAATTTTAAAAACTCCTTTATTGCTGCATCTTCCACGAGTCTTTTGGTAGTCTCTGAACTTTAAATTTGCAGGAGTTGTAGACTACCTAGTTAAAATGTTAAGTTATACATTTATTATTTGTAGGGACAGGTGAAGAAGAAAAGTGTTAAGAGGCAAATGGCTCCTTGAGATGGCAACTGCTGAGTGTCTGACTCTCTCCCCCTCCCCCAGCTTAGCATGAACATTGATCATACCTGTTTTGATTTTCTGTGATTGGGATTTTTGTTGTTTTAACTTTTGGCGGGGAGGTTTCAGGGAAAGAGGAAGTTCATGCACATGTGAAAATATGGAATATTAAACAAAGGAAGCTTTCTATTTAATGTGACTAGTAAGCGAGAACCTTTTCTATATACTCTTCTGCTGCAGCAGAGAAATAAACTGGTAGGTGGCAGCAAAAGAAAGAATTCTTCAGAGTGATGGCTACTGGCAGTCTGCATAGGAGAAGAGAGAGAACGTGACATACCATGTCCAGCAACAGGGCAGAAATGGAAACAGGACTGCAATTGCTGATCTTGACTGTAAAATGGTAAGTTAATTTCAAGAATGTGTTTTCAGTCTGGTACCAGTGTTACATAAATTACTGTGGTACGTAACCATGAATGGCTATAAATTTTTGATGTAGAATGAATTTGTCCTAAGTAGAGTACTATCATTCTTTAAATTAGGGGAGAAAAATAGCAATATGTAAAATCAGAGATTAAGAAGATGAACAACTTGGATCTTAATCAGAGCCAAAATGTATTGCTCATTGAATAACTTACTGAAAATGTAGTCTGGAGCACTAGAGGAAGAACTTTTAAATTTTGTTTGTTAGGCATTTTGTTACAGTAACTTTCTGTGATATTTTTTCTCTTCTTGGTGCTGACTAAAATAAAACACTATTGTCTGTATGATAGGATTGTTAGGGAGTAATATTACTGACACATTTTTTGTATAACTTATTTTTTAATTAATATAAAATCCAATGTCTAAAATTAGGTTGATTTTTGGAAGATCGCACATAGCTTTATAAAGTGAAGTCGCTCAGTCGTGTCCGACTCTTTACAATCTCGTGGACTGTAGCCTACCAGGCTCCTTTGTCCATGGAATTTTCCAGGCAAGAGTACTGGAGTGTGTTGCCATTTCCTTCTCCAGGGGATCTTCCTAACCCAGGGATTGAACCCCGGTCTCCTGAACTGCAGGCAGACGCTCTACCTTCTGAACCACCAGGGAAGCCAATCAGTCAATGTCTAACTGAAATAAGTCACAAAACTCCAGGGACAAAACCAAAATTTTGGCTGTGGTGTTGGCAACATCTTGAAAGAAATAGATAAAATAATGGACCTATAAATGAACTGTTGATTCCAAAGAGAAAATTCCAGGAAATAAGAATATTTCTCCTGAAGAAGAGTCAAGTAAATTTGAGAAGTAAGGATGACCTACCTTAGACCTTTTGTCAGTTGAGATCACCAAGGTAAAGTGTGGTGATTACAGAAAGATATGGTTATGGTTTTTGGCAGCAGTCTAGACAAGTTACTGTTTTTTATTGTTATATTAGCTACTCTGTGTATCTTCTTTTTTCTCATCCTATTTATAGATACTGTTTAAATCTGTGGTTTGAGTGAGTTGTATGTGTTTTTGCCCTCTAGGTTCTTTTCCTCTCACAGAATGGATGAAGATTGATCTTGACTGGATACTTTTTCAAATGGAGGATAAAAGTAACACAAAACAAGGCAACAGTAGCTCTCCAGTGTTTAGTTCAATGTGTTTTCTTTCAAAAATAAAAACACCAGAACTGGGAATGAAACAGCATGGGGTGTGATTCATTCTTCTGTCAGTTATCGCTGCCCACTACATTTTGTGTGAATTCACTTGAGTCTGTATTTCTAGGCTTGTTCCACATGGGTCATTCCTTGTTTCTTTTCTTCACTTTTTGCAAGCTGAAACTCCTTGGTTCTTGATAGACTGATCTGTGTATAATATAGTCTGATATGGTCATTGCTTTTGGCAGAAAGATAGACACTAAAACATGGATTATGTGGAATTTCTCCTACCCCTTTCATCTCAGTATATCTGTCCATGCTGAATAATTGTTGCCATGTTTTTGTCTCTGAAGAAGTACAGCCTTTTTCCTGTCACTCTGACAAGGCTCTGGCACACACCTGTCATAGCACTGTTCACCACGTTTCAATCTTGTGACTGGAGACCATGTCTGACCTAGTTTATTTGAACTGTAGGGGATCTGATAACATACGTGTATATACAGAGGCAGCTGTCATACCTTCGGTAAAGAATGGCCTTTGTATTTGATCCAGATTCTGATTTCATTACTTACTGTTTACATGGCCTTTGATAAGTCACTTGCAAACCATAAAGGAGTGTTTGTAAGAAGAAAAATGGAAATAATTGTACTTGCTTACTAGATTAATGTCTGAGTAGTAGCTAAACTATAATATGTGTATAATTCTTAGCATATAGTTGAGTATTTAATAAATACTGTCCTTGAATTCTGTAAATTTTGGTTATTGAAATCTTATTCAAGACCTGCTGAATCTGAATTTTTCTTGATTTCCTTTTAGTTTTATTATTTAAGCTCCTTTCACATGATCTTTTGGTTGGATCACTGTATGTGCGCATATGTGTGTGTGAGAGATTTCTCAATACAGACAGGATTATTTCCACATTTCATTGGCTAAGGAATTTCATATTAAAAAAAATAAAGCTTTTATCTTGGGACTTCCCTGGTGATCCAGTGGATAAGACTCCCAGTGCAGGGGACCTGGGTTTGATCCCTGGTCAGGAAACGTAAGATCCCACATGCCAAGATTAGGCCCGAGTGCATTATTGCCGAGCCTGCATACTGCAATGAAGGCCCATTGCAGCCCAGATAAATTAAAACACAAAACTCGTTTATCTCATTTTTACCCTCGTTAGCTCATAACAGAAATATTCTTTTCTTTGGATTTGCCTGGTCATCCAGTGGCTAAGACTCCACACCCCCAACACAGGGGGCCTAGGTTCCATCTCTGGTCAGAGAACTAGATCCTACATGCTACAAGTAAGAGTTTGCATGCCACAACTAAACCAAAGCCTATATGCAGCAGCTGGGACCTGGCACAGCCAAAAAAAATTTTTTTTTACTGTTTTCATTACATGCAACCAAAGAATTCTACTAATGATACAGGGAAGGAGACTGAAGGAAGAAAAACCTTGATAGATTTTTCTTGGGGTACCAATTGAAAATAATTGGAACACAAATTTAACCTTGCTAGAATAGTTAGTATTTTCAGGGGGTAATATGTATACTAATGGTAAAAAATGAAGCACAAGCTGGAATCAAGATTGCCGGGAAAGAGATCAATAACCTCACATAAACAGCTGACACCACACTTATGGCAGAAAGCAAAGAACTAAAGAGCCTCTTGATGAAAGTGAAAGAGGAGAGTGAAAAAGTTGGCTTAAAACTCAACATTCAGAAACCTAAGATCTTGGCACCTGGTCCCATCACTTCATGGCAAATAGATGGGGAAACTGGCAGATCTTATTTTTTGGGGCCCCCAAATCACTGCAGATGGTGACTGCAGCCGTGAAATTAAAAGACACTCCTTGGAAGAAAAGCTATAACCAACCTAGACAGCATATTAAAAAGCAGAGACATTACTTTGCCAACAAAAGTCCGTCTAGTCAAGGCTATGGTTTTTCCAGTAGTCATGTATGGTTGTTAGAGTTGGACTATAAAGAAAGCTGAGCACTAAAGAACTGATGCTTTTGAACTGTGGTGTTGGAGAAGACTCTTGAGAGTCCCTTGGACTGCAAGGAGATCCAACCAGCCCATCCTAAAGGAAATCAGCCCTGAATATTCATTGGAAGGACTGATGTTGAAGCTGAAACTCCAATGCTTTGGCCACCTGATGCGAAGAGCAGACTCATTTGAAAAGACCCTGATGCTGGGAAAGATTGAAGGCAAGAGGAGAAGGGGATGACAGAGGATGAGATGGTTGGATGGCATCACTGACTCAACGGACATGGGTTTGGGTAGACTCTGGGAGTTGGTGATGGACAGGGAAGCC
The DNA here is from genome assembly GCA_006408675.1 of Madoqua kirkii. Taxonomy (NCBI): domain Eukaryota; kingdom Metazoa; phylum Chordata; class Mammalia; order Artiodactyla; family Bovidae; genus Madoqua; species Madoqua kirkii. The sequence continues at coordinate 124,108 of SJYC01062951.1, forward strand.
TGGCGTGCTGCAATCCATGGGGTCACAGAGAGTCAGACATGACTGAGTGTCTTAACTGAACCCTGGAAAACTATAGCTGGAGCTTACCATGGTTATGTTCAAAGAGAATCCCACAGTTTGGTCATGTGATTTATCATCAAAGGATGGGGCGGTAAACATGAATTTTAAAAAGTAATGGCTCAAGTCCACAAGCCAGACAGATTATTGGATTGGCCTGAGTGACACTAGATCTGATGGAGGATCACTGGCCCATAATAGGAATGTGCTAGGATTAAAGAATTGCCAGATCTAGTTAATAACCAGGAAGTAAGGTGCCAATGGAGAAGGCAGTGGCACCCCACTCCAGTACTCTTGCCTGGAAAATCCCATGGATGGAGGAGCCTGGTAGGCTGTAGTCCATGGGGTCGCTAGGAGTCAGACTGAGCGACTTCACTTTCCCTTTTCACTTTCATGCATTAGAGAAGGAAATGGCACCCCACTCCAGTGTTCTTCCCTGGAGAATCCCAGGGATGGGGGAGCCTGGTGGGCTGCAGTCTCTGGGGTCGCACAGAGTCGGACACGACTGATGCAACTTAGCAGCAGCAAGGTGCCAGTAGGGATAGTGAACTCATTTGTACCAGTTAATAAAATCAACTTGAGTATTTAAGCACACACTTGGAATATTTGCAACATCCATATTTGGCGTAATTAGGGTATTTTATACTAAAAGCAGAAAAAGTTGCCAGTCAAATATTTCCAAAACAATTTTTATTATCTCTTTCAAGTATGTACTCCCATCTACTGGAAAACCCATTTGAGTGAAAACATGCAAGATTAGTCAGAAACAATATATATTTGCTAACATAAGTAATAAGCTTTTTATAAATTCAATTTATGTATAAACAGATGGATTAGCATAATTCCAGACCACTTTGTGTAAGTCATCTCTGCCAAAGAGTCTGAAATGTACTGGGGCTGCTTTTCGCTGGGCCAGTCCTGACTTTGGATGACACGAATACATTATACCTAGAGTAGATTTATACAGATTTCTAAGTTCAAGGAATGTGCAATGAAGTGAAGTAAGACCAGTCAAGCCTATTATTTGTCCAATAGTCTCTAAAACCCTAGCCTAATCGTTTGACAAGTACTATCAAAGTCAAGTTAAAACAGTCTAAAATTTAGCTTTGCCACATGCTAATTCTGTGACTGTGGATAATTTATCTTTGCACCAATTTTTCCATCTGCGAAAATGATCAGTGATAAGTTTTTCTTAGATTTGAAAGTAAGTCTAATAGCATTTGGAACTAAATAGTAAATGGCTCAGCTAGAATTTCTCCCTTTTTCCCTGAACTATGTGATGATAATCTATAAAAGAACTATAAGTGATAATCTCTGTCTTCCACTATCCCAAAATTCAGCTGGAAGATGGAAAGAGGAAAAGACACTGTGAACAACTTGCATAATATCAATAGTAGAAATGGGAGAAAATATTTGCAAACCTATATCTGATAAAGGATTGGTATCTAGAATTTAGAGTTTCTAAAACAAAATCTAATTCAAAAAACGGACAAAGGACTTGAATGGACATTTCTGTAAAGAACATGGACGAGTGGCCAATAAACACATGGGAAGATGCCGACATCACTAATCATTTGGGAAGTGCAAAGCAAAACTACAGTGAGATAGCACTCTATTACAATGGCTCCCTCCTAATACATAATAGAGAAGAAGGCAGTAGCAACCCACTCCAGTACTCTTGCCTGGAAAACCAAAAGGACGGAAGAGCCTGGTGGGCTGCAGTCCGTGGGGTTGCTAAGAGTCAGACATGACTGAGCGACTTCACTTTCACTTTTCACTTGAATGCATTGGAGAAGGAAATGGCAACCCACTCCAGTGTTCTTGCCTGGAGAATCCCAGGGACAGGGTAGCCTGGTGGGCTGCCGTGTCTAGGGTCGCACAGAGTCAGACACGACTGAAGCGATGCAGCAGCAGCAACGATACATGATAGAATGAGTTTTCCACAAGAATAAAAGGGAAAGGGTGTGGTTTTCTTCTCTAAAAGGAGCCAATGAGTGGAATGAAAATGGAGAATAGTAATAAAAGAGATTATTTTCTTATTTTACTGGAGATACAATATTTGAAAGGTTAAGACAGATTTAGAAGATGTAAGTGATCTTCCAAAGGTTACACAGTACCAAAGCCTAAGTATTTAAAAAGTACCCATAGTCACGGTTGTCATAGTGGGAATTTGAAGCATTTTGGTTTATTTTATGAAGATCTGGTAACTGGAAATGAATTGGAATAGCTCTGGATACTCAGAAGTGAGAAGAAAGATATTTCTTCCATTAAGCCCCTAAGATTCCCATCCTCTGGTATGTATGTGTGTATTAGTCGCTCAGTCTTGTCCGACTATTTGTGACGCCATGGACTGTAGCCCACCAGGCTCCTCTGTCCATGGAATTTTCCAGGCAAGAATACTGGAGTGGGTTGCCATTCCTTTCTCCAGAGGATCTTCCCAACCCAGGGATCAAACCTGGGTCTCCTGCATTGCAGGCAGCTTCTTTACCATCTGAGCCATGAGGGAAACAAGCTCTTATTTCCCTTTTGTTTTTAGAAACTTCTATTATTTATTTATTTGGCTGTACCAGGTCTTTGTTGTGGCATTCGAACTCTTGAGTTGCAGCATGCAGGATCTAATTCCCTGATCAGGCATCAAAACGAGACCCCCCCTGCATTGGGAGCACAGTCTTAGCCCCTGGACCACAAGGGAAGGCCCTATTTTTTTCTTAACATGTATTTATTCATTCATTAATTTTTGGCTGTGTCTTAGTTGCAGCACACAGAATCTTGTTGTTGTGTACATGCTTAGTAGTTGTGGTGTGCAGCTTAGCCGTTGCGGTGCGCGGGCTTAGTTGCTCTGTGGCAAGGGGGATCTTAGTTCCTGGACCCAGGATCAAACTCATGTCCCATGCATTGGCAGGCAGATTCTTAACCACTGGGCCACCAGGGAAGTCTATATTTCTCGTTCTTTAAATGGAATCTGTGTATATGGTGGCATAGCATTGTGTGATTAGGTTATGTTATATGACAAAGGTCCGGGGACTTTGTAACTATAAGACCTATAATCAGTGGCTTTAAATTAATCAAATGGCAACCTAGATGTCCATCAGCAGATGAATGGATAAGAAAGCTGTGGTACATATATACAATGGAATATTACTCAGCCATTAAAAAGAATGCATTTGAATCAGCTCTAATGAGGTGGATGAAACTGGAGCCTATTATACAGAGTGAAGTAAGCCAGAAAGAAAAACACCAATACAGTATACTAACACATATATATGGAATTAGAAAGATGGTAATGATAACCCTGTATGTGAGACAGCAAAAGAGACACAGAAGTATAGAACAGTCTTTTGGACTCTGTGGGAGAGGGTGAGAGTGGGATGGTTTGGGAGAATGGCATTGAAACATGTATATTATCATATGTGAAACAGATCACCAGTCCAGGTTCGATACATGAGACAGGGTGCTCGGGGCTGGTGCACTGGGATGACCCAGAGGGATGGGACTGGGAGGGGGGTTCAGGATGGGGAACACGTGTACACCCATGGTGGATTCATGTCAATGTATGGCAAAACCAATACAATATTGTATAGTAATTAGCCTCCAAAAAAAGTGAAAAAGAAAAAAGAGTTCACTATAAAATAATAATTCAGAAGTGAAAAAAAAATTAAATGGGATGAGATTAATCAAATGCGTCTGAGCTGACTCGTGCCCAGACTCCCTACCCATTAACTGTGAGATAATAAACGTGAGTTGTGTTAAATACCTAAACCTCTGTTGGTGAGTTATGTAGCAGAAGAAACCTAATACGGACTTGCCTGGTTGTCCAGTGGTTAAGACTCCAGCCTTCCACTGCAGGGGGCATGGGTTTGACCTCTAAACAGGGAAATTCTGCATGACTTGTGGGGTGGCCAGAAAGGAAAAATAAAATCTACTGTATGTATACAAAGACTAGGTCTGAAAAGAGAAGCAATAGAGACAAATTTATGAGAAAGATTGAGGCATGAGGACAAGATGATGTGGGGGTGGGAAGATAGGAAAGAGAGAACTTACAGAGGTCAGGTCTGGAAATCAAGGGACAAGTGAGTTTCTCCATGCAGCTGGGATGTGTTTTAAGAAACTGAACTTGCCAATTTGGGATAGTAATTAGCCTCCAAAAAAAGTGAAAACGAAAAAAGAGTTCACTATAAAATAATAATTCAGAAGTGAAAAAAAAATTAAATGGGATGAGATTAATCAAATGCGTCTGAGCTGACTCGTGCCCAGACTCCCTACCCATTAACTGTGAGATAATAAACGTGAGTTGTGTTAAATACCTAAACCTCTGTTGGTGAGTTATGTAGCAGAAGAAACCTAATACGGACTTGCCTGGTTGTCCAGTGGTTAAGACTCCAGCCTTCCACTGCAGGGGGCATGGGTTTGACCTCTAAACAGGGAAATTCTGCATGACTTGTGGGGTGGCCAGAAAGGAAAAATAAAATCTACTGTATGTATACAAAGACTAGGTCTGAAAAGAGAAGCAATAGAGACAAATTTATGAGAAAGATTGAGGCATGAGGACAAGATGATGTGGGGGTGGGAAGATAGGAAAGAGAGAACTTACAGAGGTCAGGTCTGGAAATCAAGGGAGAAGTGAGTTTCTCCATGCAGCTGGGATGTGTTTTAAGAAACTGAACTTGCCAATTTGGGGGCCACTCAAAGGACGACAGGCAATAAATGCTCTGTGCCTTTTATAACTCTGGCCTAAATGGGAACACCAAGGCAATTACTACCCTGAAAAGCGGAAATCGTGTTTTAGAGTTTCTATGGGTACCGCATGCTCCTGTCTCCAGCAGAGACCTCAGCCCACACAGACTGCTGCTAGCTCCACATGAGGTGGCCCTCCGTGTAGAGCTCCACCTTTGTCTAGACCAGGAGAACTGGTATTGGCAGCTATCACAGAATAAAAGAGTGGAGGACCTGCCACGCAGCCTTCCTAGTAAGGTATACTTGAAAGAAAAATGAGATCTGGCGTTATGAAAGGAGGTTGAGTCTAGCACACGTTTTTCTACTTAAACAGAGCTGTAAGCTTTTCTACTTCAAAGACAGAACACGTGGAATTAGTGGGCCTCTGGGCTTCATTTACACTTTCTCCTGGTTTTACTTATATAGCTAATCCCTTCAGGACACTGAAGGAAGAAGTTTCTTTTTAAGCCAACAATTATATACGCAGATAAATACTTTTAGAAAAAAAATTATTGTTGCACTTTTTTTTTTTTCCTTTTAAGAATGGTGATATTGGGAATTCCCTGGCGGTCCAGTGGTTAAGACTCCGAGCTTCCACTGCAGGGGTCACGGGCTGAATCCCTGGTCAGGGAACTAAGATCCTACATGCCTCAGTGGTGTGGCCAATAAGTAAATGAGAAAACTGATCTTAAAAGAAGGGTGGTATTGAACTGTCTGGAGATGGATAGTGGTGATGGTTGCATGGCAATGTAAATATAGTTACTGCCACTGAACTGGACACTTTAAAGAGGCTAAAAGGATAAATTTTACATTTCATATAATTTAGCACATTTTTTTTTTAATTGAAAAGTTTACAGTTCTACCATTAGTTTCTAAGGCCCCCTTTCACATCTTCAGTGGCATTAAAAATCTTGACAAATTCAGTTTTTAAAGGATGGTATTATATAGCAAGTCTTCAACTATTTCTAGTAGGAATAATATTTTCCAAGTACACATCTGAGCTTCTCCTGAAGTTCTATTAGACATTTTTACCCTTTGAAGTTATGTTCTTGAGGCATTTCAGGCTGAGCTTAATATCAGATCTTGCTTCCCACAGTTTGCGTCACTTAGCCCAACCTCTAGGTTAAACTCTGATCTCTAGTAAAAGCACATTAGATATCTCTGGTCCAACAACAACACTTGGCATCTAAGAATCTTTTTTATTGGCCAGACTCTGATACTGCACTCCATGTTCGATAACCAGATCTCTGTTTTGTCTCTTGTGGCTGAGTGTCTGTTCTGTAACCTTCCTAATACCCTGAATGCTCTATGATTAGGTTTAGAGTCTCATTCCACAAATATTTACAGGATCTACTACGTGCTGCACACTATTTTAGATGTTTGGGTTAAATCAGCAAAAAAGAAAAATCTTCCTCATCATTTGCTTTATATTACAGTAGGGGAAACAGATAGTAAATGGTAAATGTTATTAAGCTGGAAGTGTGCCTGGAATGTTTGAGGAACAGCAATGAGGCCAGTATGGACGGAACAGAGAGAGCAATGGTAGAAGAAAGGTAATTAAGGGCTAGATTAACAGGCCTTCAGAAAACAGTAGAGACACTGTTTTATGTTGTAAGAAATTGAGAAGCATTGAACAGTTTTGAGCAGAGAAGTAATATGGTCTAACATTTTTAAGTTTTGTTTTTTTTTTGGCTATGTGGCATGTGGGATCTTAGTTCCCTGACTGGGAATCAAACCCCAGCCCCTTGCATTGGAAATGCTAAGTCTTAATCACTGGGTGGCCAGAGAAGCCCCTACAAGGGCAACAAAAGAAGCACCTAAAATTATTAGTAGGAGCAGTCCCCCAGGTCACAAAAGGACTTGAACAGTTTGTATTCCCACCAACCAGAATGGAAAACTGAAATATATTATGGGACCAAAAGTAGGGAACTCGGAATTGTATTGCCTCAGCAGTGGGAAAAAAAATTGCCATAGTTTAAAAGCCATTCGACCACTCACCAATAAGCCTTACCAACTGTATAGCATGGGGAACTCTACTCAGTATTCTGTGATACCATGTATGAGAAAAGGATCTTTAAAACATAAATATGTGTATATATATAACTGAATCACTTTGCTGTACCCCTGAAACTAACACAACATTGAAAAATCAACTGTACTCCAGTGAAATGAAAATATATTAAAAAAAAAAAAAGCGGGTATTTTCCTCTTGGTCCTGTGGCTAAGACTCCATGCTCCCAATGAGGGGATCCAAGTTCGATCCCTGGTCAAGGAGCTAGATTCCACAGGCTGCAGCTAAGACCTGGCTGCTATGTAAAATAAATAATGTTTTTAAAAAAACCAAACTGATCACAGCTGGGGGAAACAATAGATTAACCAAAAAGCTAAAAAGGGAAAAGCTGAAGAGTGAATTAGCCATAGGGGCTTTGAAAGCTTCAATATATCCTGGAATCTAGGAGGCCATATTCATGAGTCAGGCTGTACATGTGTTCAAGTAAGACCTGAAGAAGAAATAAGAAAAAGGGACCGCCCTGGTGGTTCTGTGGTTAGGACTGGGCGCTTTCACTGCTGTGGTCGTGGGTTCAACTGCTGGTCAGGGAACCAACAACAGCGAACTGGGAAGAGGGGAGAATCTGATAGCCAGAGTTGCTGCTACTGCTGCGTCGCTTCAGTCATGTCCAACTCTGTGCGACCTTAGAAACGGCAGCCCACCAGGCTACCCCGTCCCTAGGATTCTCCAGGCATTAACACTGGAGTGGGTTGCTGTTTTCTTCTCCAGCCAGAGTTGCTACATTATTATTATTTATACACCTAGTTTCCAAAAAAAATTAAGATATATTAAATTAGCTATTTGAAATATGTTCAAAGAACTAAATGAAAATTTTGTCTAAAGAACTAAGGTGTGAGAACAGTATCTCATCAAATAGAGAATATCAATAAAGAAATACAAAAGGAGCCAGGTTACCTCACTGGTGGTCCAGTGGTTGGGACCCTGCGCTTCCACTGCAGGGGGCACAGGTTAGATCCTCGTCAGGAAATTAGGATCCCGCATGCCCTGTGACCTGGCCAAAAAATAAAACAGAAGGAGCCAAAGAGGAACTCTGCCCTGGGAAAATATAATAGCTGAAATGAAGCAAGCACTAAAGGAGCTTTGAGGAGAAATAAGAATCAACAAACTCAAGGACAGGTCATTTAAGCGTAAAGGTAGGAATCCCAGGGACGGGGGAGCCTGGTGGGCTGCTGTCTATGGGGTCACACAGAGTCAGACACGACTGAAGTGACTTAGCAACAGCACCAGCAGGAGTTCAGTCGCTCAGTTGTGTCTGACTCTGCGACCCCATGGACTGCAGCACGCCAGGCTTCCCTGTCCATCACCAACTCCTGGAGCTTACTCAAACGCATGTCCTTTGAGTCAGTGATGTCATCCAACCATCTCATCCTCTGTCGTCCCCTTCTCCTCCTGCCTTCAATCTTTCCCAGCATCAGGGTCTTTTCAAATGAGTCTGCTCTTTGCATCAGGTGGCCAAAGTATTGGAGTTCAGCATCAGTCCTTCCAATGAATATTCAGGGCTGATTTCTTTTAGGATAGACTGGTTGGATCTCCTTGCTGTCCAAGGGACTCTCAAGAGTCTTCTCCAATACCACAGTTCAAAAGCATCAATTCTTCAGTACTCAGTTTTCTTTATAGTCCAACTCTCACATCCATACATGACTACTGGGAAAACCATAGCTTTAACGGACCTTTGTTGGCAAAGTAATGTCTCTGCTTTTTAATATGCTGTCTAGGTTGGTCATAACTTTTCTTCCAAGGAGCAAGTGTCTTTTAATTTCGTGGCTGCAGTCACCATCTGCAGTGATTTTGGAGCCCCAAAAAATAGTCTGTCACTGTTTCCATTGTTTCCCCATCTATTTGCCATGAAGTGATGGGACTCAGTGCCATGATCTTAGTTTTCTGAATGTTGAGTTTTAAGCCAACTTTTTTACTCTCCTCTTTCACTTTCATCAAGAGGCTCTTTAGTTCTTCGCTTTCTGCCATAAGGATGATGTCATCTGCATATCTGAGGTTATTGATATTTCTCCTGGAAATCTTGATTCCAACTTGTGCTTTGTCCATCTCGGCATTTTACATGATGTATTCTGCATATAAGTTAAATAAGCAGGGTGACAATATGTAGGATAAAGGGAATGGAGCTATGTAAGAGTAAAGTTTCTGTAAACTATTCAAATGGAATTTGTATTAATCCAAGTCAGATTGCAACCGATTAAGATGTTAATAATAATCCACAGAGCAACCACTAAACACACAATTTAAAAATTTGTAGGGAATTCCCTGGTGGTACAGTAGTTAGGAATCTCAGCTTTCACTGCCAACAGCCTGGGTTCCATCCCTGGTTGGGGAAGTAAGATACTGTGGCCAAAAAAATAAAATTACATAGTAAAGAAATAAGAACATTTAAGTGGCCCACTAGAAAGCTATAACAGAATGCAGTAATGGAGGAAGTGAGGAATAAAAAGACATAGTAAACAAATAGTAAACTGGCAGATATAAATTCTAACTGCTCCTTTAATACATCCAATGAAAGTAGATTAAATTATCAAAAAACTGAAATTGGCATATGGATATATAAAAAGAAAAACATGATCCAATTATATGTTGTCATGTTTGATTCAAAGGTGCAAGTAGATTAGAAGTAAAGGAACAGAATAGGCTATGCCGTGAAATAGTAACCAAAAGAGGGAGCTAGAGTAACTATACCGATATCAGACAGTGTAGTCTTGGAAGACAAAAATCAGTTCAGTTCAGTTCAGTTCAGTCGCTCACTCGTGTCCGACTCTTTGTGACCCCATGAATTGCAGCACGCCAGGCCTCCCTGTCCATCACCAGCCCCGGAGTTCACGCAGACTCACGTCCAGCGAGTCAGTGATGCCATCCAGCCATCTCATCGTCTGTTGTCCCCTTCTCCTCCTGCCCTCAATCCCTCCCAGCATCAGAGTCTTTTCCAGTGAGTCAACTCTTCGCATGAGGTGGCCAAAGTACTGGAGTTTTAGCTTTAGCATCATTCCTTCCAAAGAAATCCCAGGACTAATCTTCAGAATGGACTGATTGGATCTCCTTGCAGTCCAAGGGACTCTCAAGAGTCTTCTCCAATGCCACAGTTCAAAAGCATCAATTCTTTGGTGCTCAGCCTTCTTCACAGTCCAACTCTCACATCCATACGTGACCACAGGAAAAACCATACCCTTGACTAGACGGACCTTAGTGGGCAAAGTAGTGTTTCTGCTTTTGAATATGCTATCTAGGTTGGTCATAACTTTTCTTCCAAGGAGTAAGCGTCTTTTAATCTCATGGCTGCAGTCACCATCTGCAGTGATTTTGGAGCCCCCCCAAAATAAAGTCTGATACTGTTTCCACTGTTTCCACTGTTTCTCCATCTATTTCCCATGAAGTGATGGGACTGGATGCCATGATCATTTTCTGAATGTTGAGCTTTAAGCCAACTTTTTCGCTCTCCTCTTTCACTTTCATCAAGAGGCTTTTTAGTTCCTCTTCACTTTCTGCCATAAGGGTGGTGTCATCTGCATATCTGAGGTTATTGATATTTCTCCTAGCAATCTTGATTCCAGCTTGTGTTTCTTCCAGTCCAGCGTTTCTCATGATGTACTCTGCATAGAAGTTAAATAAGCAGGTGACAATATACAGCCTTGACATACTCCTTTTCCTATATGGAACCAGTCTGTTGTTCCATGTTCAGTTCTAACTGTTGCTTCCTGACCTGCATACAGATTTCTCAAGAGGCAGGTCAGGTGGTCTGATATTCCCATCTCTTGAAGAATTTTCCACAGTTTATTGTGATCCACACAGTCAAAGGCTTTAGCATAGTCAATAAAGCAGAAATAGATGTTTCTCTGGAACTCTCTTGCTTTTTCCATGATCCAGCATTTCTGGGAAGAAGTTATTTGAAATGGGCCATAGAAAGTTAATAAGATCTTAGCTGGTAAAAAACAGGAAAGGTCTTTGGAGATAGGAGGAAACTGTAGAAACAAAGCACAGAAGCAGCAATATTCAAGGACTGTTTGGAGAAATAATGAGTAACTTTGTTCAGTGAGAGGGCAGGGCAAATGCATGGACTGAGGAGAGGTGAGGCAAGACAGTTAGTTTGGGGAGCTACTAGGTAAGGCATGAGTGCTGGTGAAAGTGAAAGTGAATCCACTCAGTTGTGTCCGACTCTTTACAACCCCGTGGGCTGCAGCCTAGCAGGCTCTTCCCTCCATGGGATTCTCCAGGCAAGAGTACTGGAGTAGGTAGCCATTTCTTCTCCAGGGGATCTTCCCGACCCAGGGATCGAACCCAGGTCTCCTGCAATGCAGGCAGATGCTTTAACCTCTGAGCCGCCTAGAAAAGTATATTATCAGTCTTGGAAGGTAAGGGAGATTCACAGAAAACTTCTAAGTCATAAAATCAGAGTTGGGCTTTGGTACCACAGTCAAACCAACAATTCACAGAAGAAGTTTGATGGAGATTTTCTGAGAAAGTAGAGAAGTCTGTCCTTGCAGCACTTTAAATGAGGGGGATTGGAAGCCTGAGTTACAGGTAAAATGAATACTTCAAGAGAAAATTTAGATGATTTATTGGATGTCAATAATGCAAAATAAGTAATTTTTAAAAAGATTAAACTTTTATAAAAAGTAGCTTTAATAGAAATAAGGAGATACTTTAGTAAGATGGCTAACTGCCTAATTCTGGAGCCAGACATAGTTTTAAATGACCTTGAACAAAATGCTTGATTTCCCTAAGCCTCATTCCCTCATTTATGTAAAGAGTATAATCCTTATCACATAAGGGTGTTTTGACATTGAGATTTTAACTGAGTTAGAGCACTAGAGGATGAAAACTGACCTTTTCTAGTCCTGTGGCCTCTGCTGAGTTTTCCAAATTTGCTGGCATACTGAGTGCAGCACTTTCACAGCATCATCTTTCAGGATTTGAAACAGCTCAACTGGAATTCCATCACTTCCACTATCTATGTTCATAGCGTTGCTTTCCAAGGCACACTACTAGAGACCAGAAAAAAAAATGTAATGAGAAATGGGCAATCTATGAAGAAGTAACAATTATATACACTTAAGCAGGTCTGAAAAATAAAAATGGACAAAATTGAAAGAACAAATAGACAACTCAACAATAATGACTGTAGAATTTAATACCCCACTTTCAATAATGGTTAGAAGAAGTGCAAGGAGAATCAACAAGGAAATAGACTTGACCAACTTTACATCTAACAGACATCCATGGACTACTTGAACACCCAACAGCAGCAAAACACATTTTCTCTGCTGCATATAAGGGCTTTCCAGCTGGCACTAGTGGTAAAGAACCCTCCTGCCATTGCAGGAGATATGAGAGATGCTGGTTTGATCCCTGGGTCAGGAAGAACCGCCTTGAGGAAGGCATGGCCACCCACTCCAGTATTCTTGCCTGGAGAATCCCATGGACAGAGGAGCCTGGAGGGCTACAGTCCATAGGGTCGAAAAGACTTGGACAGGACTGAAGCAATTTAGCAAAAATGAAAAAGGGGGGCATGTAAAACATTTCTCAGGATAGAATATATGTTTCTCAACATCAAAATATCTATCTAGAGCCTTAAAAAATTTTTTTCTCTCTCTTCTCTCTTTTTTTGCTGTGGCTGCACCCTGCACCATATGGGATCTTAGTTCTCCAACCAGGGATCAAACCCATGCTCCCTGCATCAGAATCCAGAGTCTTAACTACCGGACAGTCAGAGAAGTATCCCAAACTTTCTCTTTATTGATATTCTCTGTTTGATGAGACATTGTTCCCATACTTTGTTTAGTTCTTTAGATGTGATTTGATCACATTTAGAATAATTGGGGGTGTGGGAGGAAGGCTCCAGTGGGAGGGAACATATGTGTACTTACAGCTGATTTACACTGTTGTACAGTAGAAAGCAACACAACATTGTAAAGCAATTATTCTCCAATTAAAAACAAAATAACACAAAGTTTTTACCTAGTAAGTACAACATCTGGACTTCCTCAGTGACTACTTCTATTGATTCCCCTCCCCCCACCGTGTATAAATGATACTTACTTATTTCTCATAAATTTTTTATTGAAAACTAAACATCTCAAATAATAATACGGAGCAGCTCTGCAAAGTAGATTCTGCTGTCTCCTTGGGGTTTATCATTTTGGTGCTTCTTAAACTTGTTATTTGTTTGTTCTGTGGTTTTTAAAAATAATTCCAAAGAATTTTTCAATGTCAGGCTTTTTCAAAGCCCCATATGGATACCTCATTCCTCAGCTTTTCTTTTTAAGCTTTGTGGTTAGTCTGTTGTGGATATCAACATCTCAGGCAGCTGTGATGTTGAAACATTCAGCAAATGCTCTTCCCTCAGTCCCCAAGGTGGTTAGCTCTGGGCAAGTTTGTGTGAAGTTAAAGAGCCTTGCCAGTGTTCTTCCAAGGAACCCCTAGCAAATAGATAAATAATGACGTTTCTTTGGGAATAAGATCTTTTCTACTCCCCCACCCCCAGGTGGCGCTAGTGTTAAAGAGCCCCCTCTGCCAAGGCAGGAGACCCAAGAGACACCGTCGATCCCTGGGTCAGGAAGATACTCTGGAGGAGGGCATGGCAACCCATTCCAGTATTCTTGCCTGGAGAATCCCACCGTCAGAGGAGACTGGCGGGCTAAGGTTCATAGCGTCGCAAAGAATCCAACACGACTGCAAATTAGCACGCAGTCATGCACAGTATTAGAAATGCAGGCTTTATTTTTAAGGCTGCCACAGAACTGGGGAGTGGGGAGTGGGGTTAAGATAAGTTAAAATGCTGCAAAGTTCATTGCTGTTTCCAGGTTTGGCTCTTTTTCTTTACTAAATGTTCCTTGGATACATCGTTACCGTTTGTGCCAGGCTTTTTGCGTCGCTTTTATGGAAGGACAAATTTTTGGAGGGTCTTACTGCATGATTTTTGCTGAAATTACCTTAATTAGGACTTTTTTTGCTCTCATTTTTTTTCACTCTTTCATATTTATTAAATACCTCCCACAGTAAGACACTGTTCTAAGTGGCCTGAGGTTACAGCCTGTTCTTCCCTGGGGCTCACATATTATTAATACATAACCACAGTAATAAAATAGTGGTGGCTGGTGTAGAGTATCCAGTATCTTGCTGTGAAGTGTATAGGTGCTATTGGTTCACTTCAGCAGTCAACAATAGCATATTGAATGCTTCCTATGTGTCCAGCGTTGCTGACTTTCTAGGGAAACTTTTGTTCTACTCTCGTATCAATCTCTTATAGTCTGCGCCTCCAGAAGGAAGGTTATGCTTTACGGAAGCACGTACATCTGTTTCACTCCTCCTTTCTCTCCTTCCCCTTCTCCCAAATCACATTCAAGAAGAGTGGCTTAATATAGATAAGTCAGTGCCTCATAGACAAAATAATATGGTTATGACTGAAGAGGAAGGTCCTGTCTTTCAAAATGAAAGATTTTCTTTCTTTTTGGCTTTGGTAAAGGATTTAAAGTTAAAAAGTAAGAGTGATAGGGCTTCCCGGGTGGCTCAGTGGCTAAGAGTCCACCTGCCAGTCTTCCCTGATCTGGGAAGACCCTTCATCACACAGAGCATCCAGGCCTATGCTCCCCACACGAGAAGCCACCGCAGTGAGAAGCCCACTAGAGAGAAGCAGCTGAGAAAAGCCCGAGCAGCAACGGAGAGCCAGCATAGCAAAAAATAAACAAGTAACTAAAATGACATATAAAAAAATTAAAGGCCATAGAAGTCCAGGGAACACTTGTATGAAAGAGGTTCCCTGAAACTCCTCAGTCACACACTGTGTTCCTTTGAACTTTTCCATTCATTTCTAACCCAGCCCGCAGATTTGTCTTCTAAACAAGTATTATCAGTAGCGTGCTTTAGGTATTATATCATTCCAGGGATGGAGAGGGAGCCCCCTGCAGGGAAAGCGCAGATTCTTAACCACTGGACCACCAGGGAAGCCCCCCAAGGCATTTCTTTAGTATTTTTCTCATTTATTATTAGACTTCTATGTGTACATGATGTTATGAAATATTTTCTTAGAAGTCAAAGATAAGGTCTTCAAATACTTTCCCTATTATGTTTAACATGCTGAAGATATCTTTTATATATAAATCAAATTCACACACACACACAAACACGATTTACAGTTGGCTTATATGATTGTGGAAACATATCCAAAATCTTTAGGTTCAGCTGGCAGACTGGACCCCATCTCCAAACACAGTCACACGGTGAGGTACTGACTGGGGATAGGGCTTCAGCATACTAATTTTGAGGGAGCTCAATTCATCCTATAACAGTGATCAATAGATATTATTGAAAAAAAAAAACCCTTTTCATATGTATAATCTGAGCATGTGATCTCTCTGTTTCTCCTTTGCCTCTTTTAATAGGCACGTTCAGTTTTCTTTCATTTCTTATTCAGGAAACTAAATGTTAGTTTAGGTACTGTCGAAGCTTGGGTGGGGTTGCATGGGAACTGCATTTGCCCTGATGCATTCATATCTGAACTTTGACACATTACATCCTTTGCTAGGACGGATTTGGAAAAGTAAAGAGTTGAGCTTATAATTAGTCAAGAAGGGTGGAGGAGACACAGAAGCAAGCAAGGAGTGGCCCAGCTCTGGGCGGTTCCTCCCTGCTTTTTCCCCAAAAGCAGGACTTAATTTAGTTAGTCCCTGATCTGCAGAGGTAGTGTCTGCTCAGCAGACTGACAGTGGGACAGAAACACACCCCTCTCTTCATTCTTCTCAAATGAGGAGAGCAGAAACCTAGCTTGCTGAGGATACCATAGTACCAACATGTATCCTAGGAGACTAGCAAGCAAAGAAAGCTGGCCACATTTGGACCACGAAATTTTCAAAGAAAATGTTAGCAGATGGAAGATCAAAGAATATATGTGAAAAAGTGGAAATAACCTGAAAATGAGAAAGGAACATTTTGGAGCATAAGGGTGTGGGATAAAATATAAAGAAAAGGATTGGGAACGCTGGGATAACATAAATTTTGAAAATTTCCTACACACCAGAACAAGAGTACTTGTCGTTTAGTCAGTAAGTTGTGTCCGGCTCTTTGTGACCCCATGGACTTCAGCATGCCAAGCTTCCCTGTCTTTCACTATCTCCCAGAATTTTCTCAAATTCCTGTCCATTGAGTCGGTGATGCCCTCCAACCATTCATCCTTTGTCATCCCCTTCTCTTCCTGCCCTCAGTCTTTCCCAACATCAGGGTCTTTTCCATTGAGTTGGCTCTTCATATCAGGTAGCCTAAGTGTTGGCGCTTCATCTTCAGCATCAGTCCTTCCAATGAATATTCAGGATTGATTTCCTTTAGGATTGACTGAGTTGACCTCCTTGCTGTCCAAGAGACTCTCAAGAGTCTTCTCCAGCACCACAATTTAAAGCATCAATTCTTCAGCGATCAGCCTTCTTTATGGTCCACCTCTCACATCTGTACATGACTCCTGGAAAAACCACAGCTTTGACTGTAAGGACCTTTGCCAGCAAAGTCATGTCTCTGCTTTTGAATACGCTGTCTAGATTTGTCATAGCTTTTCTTCCCAGGAGCAAACGTCTTTTAATTTCGTGGCTGCAGTCACTGTCTGCATAGATTTTGGAGCCCGGGGAAATGCAATCTGTCACTGTATCCAGGTTCAATACATGTAATGTAGGGACTTCTCTGCCAGTCCAGTGGTTAAAACTTTGCCTCCCAATGCAGCAGTTGCAGACTTGATTGGGGTCTAAGATGCCACATGCTGCATGGCCAAAAGCAAGCAAAAATAAATACTTGTAGTGTAGATCAGCACCCCTCCCTAGCCTAGGCATTACTATATTTTCATTGCACAGTCAATATTTTACTGGAGATGCAGCTAAATCATTCTTACTTCTTACCTGCCTCCATTCTCATTTTTCTTTTAAATCCACAGGGTTAGAAGATGTCCCACAAGATCCCACAGTTAATGAATTTTATCTACTAAAATCAAAGGGCCAGAGTAAGAGATTGTTGGCTGAAGAGAATGAAGGTGTTATTTCTGGGATTTTAGAAAGGGAGAGAGAAGTAGATGTGGATAGTGGTGGGCTCTGACATCTTACAAGGGGAAGAAGTGGAGAAAAATTTAGAATCAGAAAATTCAAAGTAGGAGGAAAGAAGGAAGAGATACATGCCAGAGGGATTATGACAAGCAGATTCTATAAGGTTTCTTTCTTCATTATTGATTTATTCATTTTCCAGCTGTGCTGGGTCTTTGTTGCTGGCGAGGGCTTTCTCTAGTTTTGGGGAGGGCGGGCTCCTCTCTGCTGTGGTTCAAAGGCTTCTTATTGTGGCTTCTCTTGTTGTGGGGTACAGGCCCTAGGCACGCGGCTTCAGTAGTTGTCACACAGGCTTAGTTGCTCCGAGGCATGTGTGATCTTCCTGGACAGGGGACTGAAGCTATGTCCCCTGCACTGGCAGGCGGTTTCTCATCCACGGTGTCACCAGGGAAGTCCTCTTCCTTTACTCATCTTCAGTCCCTTTGTTTTGACATGTTAAAAAGTACCTTACTCCTACACTACAGCTCAGAATGAATTATATTTTGCTTCAGGCAGTCATTTGTCTTTTAGAGTGATTTAAATAGATCTATATGTCTTTTATATTTTGATACCATATCCAGAGATCTGCGTTTATTTGTGCAGTTTCTGTATGATGTCTTATTCTAGGAGTCAGCACAGTTTTTCTGTAAATGATGAGGTATAAATAATGCAGGCTTTGCATGCCACATAGTCTCTTAATAATCCTTCAGATCTACTACAGCACAAAATAGCCACTAATAATATGTAAGCAAATGAATATTACTGTGTTCCAATAAAACTTTATTTGCAAAACCTGTGAAAGGCTGGATATGAACAGCAGCCCAGTTTATCAACTCCTGTTTTATTTCTTCTGCCTTAATTAAGAACTCCCTTTAATGTTTGTAGAATACATCTTCTGGCAATAAATTCTCTCAGCTTTTGTTTGTCTGAAAAAAAACCTCTTTCCCCCTTCCTTATTAAAAGATACATTTGCTGAGTACAGAATCCCCACCCCCTCCCCCTTCTTTTGATGCTTTAAAGGTGTTAGTCCATTGTCTTCTGGATAGTTCTATTTTTCAAGAAGAGTTTGCTGTAATTCTGACCTTTGCTTTTTTAATATGCAATATATATATAAATATTTTTTCTCTGCTTTGGCCACCTCCAGGACTCCCTATTTATCTCTGGTTTAGAGAAGTTTGAACATGATGGGTTAGGTGTGTTTTATTTTGGCATTTATCTTGCTGTGATTCTTGGATTTAGTATTTGATGCTTTTCATTACTTTTGGAAAACTCACCTGTTATCTCTTCAAACATTTCTTCTGCTTGTTTTTTTCTCTTCCCCTAGGATTCTAATAACATGTACATTAAATGATTTGATATTGTCCCACAGCTCTTGGATACTCGGTTCAGTTTGTTTGTCCTCTTTTTTCTTGATGTTTCAGTTTGGGTAATTCCTGTTGACTCATTTCAAGAGTCAGTACATCAAAATTGATTTATTATTTCCTCAGCTCTGTCAGGTTTACTAATGAGCCTTTAAGAGGAGTTGCTCATCTCTGATACCATAGTTTTTATTTTTAGTATTTTTATCTTTTATTACTTAAGTCTTTCTTTCAGAATTCCTTATCTGTTCAAAGATGCTGTCCACCTTTATCATTAGGTCTTTTTAAAAATTACTTATTTTTTTGGCTGCATTGGATCTTAGTGTGGCACATGGGATCCAGTCTCCTGACCAGAGATCAAACCCAGTTCCGTTGTGTTGGGAGCTCAGAATCCTAGCCACTGGACCACCAGGAAAGTCCTTATCATTAGATCTTTTAAAAAGTTTCTCCTAGCCATTTTAAATTCCCTCTTTGGTATTACTAACACGTAGATCACCTCTGAACCTGGTTCTGTCAATTGTTTTGTGTTTAGAAGGCAAGGGGTTTGTCTTCTTTGTTCTCCTTCTTTTGATAGATCATATAATTTTTTAAAATTTTTATTATTTTTATTTATTTGTTTTACCAGGTCTTAGTTGGCCAGGTCTTAGTTGTGGTATGTGGAATTTAGTTCCCTGAGGAGGGATCAAACCCACGTCCTCTGCATTAGGAGCACAGAGTATTCACTCCTGGACCATCAAGGAAGCCCAGATCATATAACTCTTGATTGAATGCCAGACATCTTGTGTAGCATAGGACAGATTTAGGTAAATACTATTTGTGCCTCTTCCCAGGCAGTTTAGCTTGGTGAATGGAACCATCTAGTTAAAAGGTGAGATAGAATTAGGTTTTGCTATTGCCAAGATTACTTCTAGGGCACCATAAGTTTCAAATTCCTCTTATGGTGTCTTGGGCTTAGGGTGGGGTCTGAAAGATGGAACGATTTCTCGGTGTTTGTTCTCCACCCTCAGTTCTCAACATTCTTTATGTGCCGTGTAGGCTTATACAGAAGTACTCTCTCCTTGCTCTTGCTCCTCTGCCAGTGGCGGATGCTACCGCTCATCACTTGGTGCTTGCTAGTGCTAGAGCGGTGGTGAGGGGTAGGGGGTTCTCTGTGGTCCTCTTCATCTTCAGTCTTAGACGCTTTTATAGTGCCTTGGAGAATGAGGTTTCTCAGCATTCCTGCCTACCTCTGCTTTCTAGCTGTGGCAGGTCTTGTGTGGGAAGGATTTTCTTGCCCCTCCTTCGGTTTTAGGAGGTCTCTGAAAGCACTGGCACTGCTTAGAGCCCCTGGTGCTCCGGTGGTTAAGAATCTGCCTGCTGATGCAGAGGCGAACAGCATTCATCCCTGATCTGGAAACTAACATGCTACATGCCTCAGAGCAGCTGGGCCTGTGTGCCATGACTACTGAAGCCTGGGTACCCTAGAACATGAGCTCTGCAATGAGAGAAGTCACCACAATGAGAAGACCGAGCTCAACTAGACAGCAGCCCTTGCTTGGCACAACTAGAGAAAGCCAGCATGCGGCAATGAAGACCCAGTGCAGCCGAAAATAAATAACATACATGTATGCATGCATGCATAATGAATAAAACACTGGCCCAGAACTCTTCACTCAGGACTGTTTCTTTTCCCTCCCCCAGGGTAGATTTTTTTCCCCTTATTCCATCTGTTGGCAGCAGTGGGTTTTTGCTGTTCCTCCTCAGAGGCTTAAGACTTTTGAGAGAAGAGTAAGGGGAGCTGGCCCTTTCAGGCAGAGATAGATAATGTTGTTCTCTATGCCTATACTACTAAGTGAGCCTTAATTTGCTGTCATCCTCACTTAGTCTTTCTTGCGAGCACCTGGTCAAAGTCTCGAGAAAGAATCTTTGAGTAAATACAAGTTCCTTCGCTTCTTTGGCACACAGAGATTTTTCACTGCTTACTCAAGCCCACAGTTCAGTTCAGTTCAGTTGCTTAGTCATGTCTGACTCTTTGGGACCCATGGACTGCAGCACGCCAGGCCTCCCTGTCCATCACCAACTCCCAGAGTTCACTCAAACTCATGTCCATTGAGTCGGTGATGCCATCCAACCATCTCATGCTCTGTTGTCCCCTTCTCCTCCTGCTCTCAGTCTTTCCCAGCATCAGGATCTTTTCAAATGAGTCAGTTCTTTGCATCAGGTGGCCAAAGTATGTGAGTTCCAACTTCAACATCAGTCCTTCCAATGAATTTTCAGGACTGATTTCCTTTAGGATGGATTTGTTGGATCTCCTTGCAGTCCAAGGGATTCTCAAGAGTCTTCTCCAACACCACAGTTCAAAAGCATCAATTCTTGAGTGCTCAGCTTTCTTTATAGTCCAATTCTCACACCTGTATATGACTACTGGAAAAATTGTAGCTTTAACTAAATGGACCTTTGTTGGCAAAGTAATGTCTCTGCTTTTTAATATACTGTCTAGGTTGGTTATAGCTTTTCTTCCAAGAAGTAAGCATCTTTTAACTTCATGGCTACAGTTAGCATCTGCAGTGATTTTGGAGCTCCCCCAAATAAAGTCTGTCACCAACCTAAATAGTATATCCAAAAGCAGAGACATTACTTTGCCAACTAAGGTTCATCTAGTCAAGGCTACGGTTTTTCCTGTGGTCATGTATGGATGTGAGAGTTGGACT
>SJYC01062952.1:0-40208 GCA_006408675.1 Madoqua kirkii
ATGGAACAACAGACTGGTTCCAAATAGGAAAAGAAGTACGTCAAGGCTGTATACTGTCATCCTGTTTACTTTAACTTATATGCAGAGTACATCATGAGAAATGCTGGGCTGGAAGAAACGCAAGCTGGAATCAAGATTTCTGGGAGAAATATCAATAACCTCAGATATGCAGATGACACCACCCTTATGGCAGAAAGTGAAGAAGAACTAAAGAGCCTCCTGATGAAAGTGAAAGAGTAAAGCGAAAAAGTTGGCTTAAAGCTCAACATTCAGAAGACAAAGATAATGGCATCCAGTCCCATTACTTCTTAGGAAATAGATGGGGAAACAGTGTCAGACTTTATTTTTTTGGGCTCCAAAATCACTGCAGATGGTAACTGCAGCCATGAAATTAAAAGACGCTTACTCCTTGGAAGGAAAGTTATGACCAACCTAGATAGCATATTCAAAAGCAGACATCACTTTGCCAACAAAGGTCCATCTAGTCAAGGGTATGGTTTTTCCAGTGGTCATGTATCGATGTGCAAGTTGGACTGTGAAGAAGGCTGAGTGCTGAAGAATTGATGCTTTTTAACTGTGGTGTTGGAGAAGACTCTGAGAGTTCCTTGGACTGCAAAGAGATCCAACCAGTCCATTCTGAAGGAGATCAGCCCTGGGATTTCTTTGGAAGGAATGATGCTAAAGCTGAAACTCCAGTACTTTGACCACCTCATGCGAAGAGTTGACTCATTGGAAAAGACTCTGATGCTGGGAAGGATTGGGGGCAGGAGGAGAAGGGAACGACGGAGGATGAGATGGCTGGATGGCATCAGTGACTCGATGGACGTGAGTCTGAGTGAACTCCGGGAGATGGTGATGGATAGGGAGTCCTGGCGTGCTGCAATTCATGGGGTCGTGAAGAGTTGGACAAGACTGAGCAACTGAACTGAACTGAACTGAAATAGAAATGTATAATTGTAAGGGATTTTGTTTAGGTCATACTTGAATGATCTAGTGGTTTTCCCCAATTTAAGTCTGAATTTGGCAATAAGGAGTTCATGATCTGAGCCACAGTCAGCTCCCAGTCTTGTTTTTGCTGACTGAATTGAACTTCTTCATCTTTGGCTGCAAAGAATATAATCAATCTGATTTCGGTATTGACCATCTGGTGATGTCCTTGTGTAGAGTCTTGTGTTGTTGCAAGAGGGTGTTTGCTATGACAAGTGCATTTTCTTGGCAAAACTCTATTAGCCTTTGCTGTGCTTCAGTCTCTACTCCAAGGCCAAATTTTCCTGTTACTTCAGTTATTTCTTGACTTCCTACTTTTGCATTCCAGTCCCCTATAATGAAAAGGACATCTTTTTTTGGGTGTTAATTCTAGAAGGTCTTGTAGGTCTTCATAGAACCATTCAACTTCAGCTTCTTCAGCATTACTAGTCGAAGCATAGACTTGGATTACTGTGATAATCAATGGTTTGCCTTGGAAATGAAGAGAGATCATTCTGTCATTTTTGAGATTGCATCCAAGTACTGCATTTTGAACTCTTTTGTTGATTATGATGACTACTCCATTTCTTCTAAGGGATTCTTGCCCACAGTAGTAGATACAATGTTCATCTGAGTTAAATTCACTCATTCCAGTCCATTTTAGTTTGCTGATTCCTGAAATGTCAATGTTCACTCTTGCCATCTCCTGTTTGACCACCTCCTGTTTGCCATCTCCAATTTGCCTTGATTCATGGACCTAACATTCCAGGTTCCTACGCAATATTGCTCTTTATAGCATTGGACTTTACATCCATCACCAGTCACATCCACAACTGGATGTTGTTTTTGCTTTGACTCTATCTCTTCCTTCTTTCTGGAGTTATTTCTCCACTGATCTCCAGTAGCATATTGGGCACCTGTTGACCTGGGGAGTTCATCTTTCAGTGTCCTACCTTTTTGCCTTTTCATACTGTTTGTGGTGTTCTCAAGTCAAGAATACTGAAGAGGTTTGCCATTCCCTTCTCCAGTGGACCACGTTTTGTCAGAACTCTCCACCATGACCCATCCGTTTGGGTGGCCCTACACAGCACGGCTCACAGTTTCATTGAGTTAGACATGGCTGTGATCCGTGTGATCAGATTGGTTAGTTTTCTGTGATTGTGGTTTTCACTCTGCCTTCTGATGGAGAAGGATAAGAGGCTTATGGAAGCTTCCTGAAGGGAGAGACTGACTGAGGGGGAAACCGGGTCTTGTTCTGACGGGCGAGGCCATGCTCAGTAAATCTTTAATCCAAAGCTATGGTTTTTCCAGTGGTCATGTATGAATGGGAGAGTTGGACTATAAAGAAAGCCGAGCACCAAAGAATTGATGCTTTTGGACTGTGGTGTTGGAGAAGACTCTTGAGAGTCCCTTGGGCTGCAAGGCGATACAACCAGTCCATCCTAAAGGAAATAAATCCTGAATATTCATTGGAAGGACTGATGCTGAAGCTGAAATTCCAATACTTTGGCCACCTGATGTGAAGAACGGGCTCATTGGAAAAGACCCTGATGTTGGAAAAGATTGAAGGTGGGAGGAGAAGGGGACGACAGAGGATGAGATGGTTGGATGGCATCACTGACTCAATGGACACGAGTTTGAGTAAACTCCAGGGGTTGGTGATGGGTAGGGAGGCTTGAGGTGCTGCAGTCCATGGGGTTGCAAAGAGTCAGACACGACTGAGCTACTGAGTTGAACTGAACTGAACAATAGTCTGAGGCTGTGAAGTGGCAGCCTCTGGTAAGGAGAGGTTTATTTCCAGTTTACCACAGGCTCTCCTGGGATCACTTCACTCACCAGGGCTGTGGCAGACAGAAGGGGTTTACTCTAAGGCTAGATTAGAGGTCTTGTATGTTTTCAGGAGTCTTGGGAATGGAGGGGGGTTGGGGAGTTGTGGCTGTGAACACAGACCTCTCTGTTCATAAGCTCAGAGCTCTAGGAAGGCAGGAGGGGCCCTTGGAAACCCCTACTATGGGCCTGGCACTGTGCACTCTACCAAGGGGACCTGAAGAGGATGAAGACAGAATTTACCGAATGTACTTTAAACAGCACAGCTACATCACTGTAGGATGAGGCCACTTTGGAGAAATGCTACTTGAGTGCTGGAAGTTCTAAGGAAGGGGCAGTTTAAATTTTCTCTTGCTCTGCTGTTTGGAAATTGAAGGTATTATCAGATAGATATTTGTTGTGAGAGGTCTAAAAGGAATGTTGTAAATTAAATATTAACTTAAAAACACAGTTGTCAAGACTTCCCTGGTAGTCCACTGGTTAAAACTCTGTTCTTCAGTGTAGAGAGCTTGGGTTCAATCCCTGGTGGGGGAACTACCCTAAGGGTGGTCAAACAAAACAAAACAAACAAAAAATATAGGACTATGGCTTTTTTCAAAGCTGTGGTACTCTTGTTTACATGATCTGACATGCTTCTCCATATTCCTCCTTTCCTATAACAGGCTATCTTTCTGTAAATATTACTGGAAAATCAGGCAGGTGAGTTTATGTCAGTTATCTGTGCTCTGTAGCTTTGCCCAGAAAGACTACTGCCTTGTCTTAAAAAAAAAAATTCTTTCTTAAAACCTGTTCTTAATGGGCTTCAAGTACAGCTTAAAATTTTAGCTGTATTAGCCTTTTTATGTATGAGCTGTTTAGCCTTCTTCTTTACAGCCCAGAACTTTTGGTCTTTATTCACCGAGGCTGTAACTGAGAAGAAAGGTCAGGACTGAGACAAAGATCTGACAGTGATCCATGTAGAAGTGATGGTTGAAACCATGAGGGACAATGAGCTGATGCAGAGAATGTATAAGAGAGTGAGAAAAGGGTCAAGGATGGAACTGTGAGTACTGACTACTGGAGGGGATATGTGTCAAACTTCTAGATATAGAAACAGAAGGGGCAGGGCCACAACAGGGGCAGTGGGTTGGAATGGGGGCATCTAGAAGACCCAAGCGGAGGATTTTTCCCTGGTGGTTCAGGAGAGACATATATGTGTTAGGGCGGCCTGGAGAAGTTGTAACTTTCATTGTGCTCAAGTTACGGGTTAGACCG
Source organism: Madoqua kirkii (assembly GCA_006408675.1). Taxonomy (NCBI): domain Eukaryota; kingdom Metazoa; phylum Chordata; class Mammalia; order Artiodactyla; family Bovidae; genus Madoqua; species Madoqua kirkii. The sequence goes on from SJYC01062952.1 coordinate 4,048, forward strand.
ACTTTTTAAAATTATAGTAACATAGAAGTAGTAAAGTGTTAGTTGCTTAGTCATGTCTCACTCTTTGCAACCCCCAGGACTGTAGCCTTCCAGGCTCCTGTGTCCATGAAATTCTCTAGGCAAAAATACTGGAGTGGGTTGCCCTTTCCTTCTCCAGGGGATTTTCCCACCCACATCTCCTGCATTTAGGGCAGATTCTTTACCAATCTGAGCCTCGAGGGAAATCCCACAGTAACGTAGATTCTATGGTATATTATGACTACCTGCTAATTTGCCTGTGCAATGACTGGAAGAAAGGCAGTAACCATAAGAACCAGATATGTGGCTCTTTTCTATGTTGTTTCGTACCTTTATTTTTAAACCAGAAGGTATAAAGCTGTGAGGACAGCATCATCCTCATAACCTTACAGCAGAATGTTGAGCTCCAGCGTTACTACAAAGACCCAGACACTTGGCAGGGGATCAGGGGGTACTGTAGCCCAAAGGACATGGTGACTTACCTGCTGCAGCCTCTTTGTTTGGAAATAACTTGCTGTCAACTGCCATGCTGATGTCATAGAACACCTCATCCTCGTCTCGGTCGGCATCAAACTGGGAATAATCAGACAAGTGGAGAGCATGAGAATGCATAATTAATTCAGTCAAAGTATAATGAGCATACATCACATAACTGTATCTCTAATGAATGAGGACAACAGGAATTAGAGTCCTTGAGTCTTTAATCAGATATTTAGAGGATTTTTCAAGCCCAGGCCTCATATCAAACAGAGAGGGGTGTTAGAGAGTAAGTGTACAGTCACTTACGGTTAGGAAAAATGGATATAAATTTCTTAATTTCTAAAACAAGCTTTGGAAAAATTCATAACGTGTGCCTTTCTGATTCTTAGTTTTGTTTCGAAATACTCTCCCATCCTCCTTCATGAAAATATTTTCAATCAACAGGGGGAATAGGTTTTCTAATTTGTTGCTACAAAAAGGAAAAAGAGAGAACCCTCAAACAAACTTTAGCTACTATACACATATAGATGCTATTCTATAGGTATAGTCTATAGACACTATAGGTTTAGATGTAACAAAAATTATGAATTTAAATCTTGAACCATTCTCTAAAATTTACAAAATTTTAAATATTAAATGTGGCTACATTTTTAAATCCTCTATTTCCCAAGTTGTTCAATGGTTTTTAGAAATACACTTTAGTCTCCTTAGTTTTTTCAATTATAATTGATATATAATAAACTGCACATATTTAAAGTGTACAAAATGATAAGCTTTGACATCTGTGCACACCTGTGAAATCATCATAAAAATCAAAATAGTGAGCATCTCCATCACTCCTTAAAGTTTCCTTGTGTCTCTTGAGAAAGTTTTCCTTCTGCCCCCTCATCAGATAATCACTGATATGTTTTCTGCAACTAGAGATTACTTTGCATCTTCTAGAATTTCAGGTAAAAGGAATGGCACAGCTTGAAACGTTTTTGTCTGGATTCTTTTAGCACAATTGTTTTGAGATTTTATCAAGCTCACTCCTTTTCATTGGCCAGTAGTATTTCATTGTATGGATATACTATCTATTCCATCCTAGATGTCTTTTGGGAGAAGGACATGGCAACCCACTCCAGTACTCTTGCCTGGAATATCCCATGGATGGAGGAGCCTGGTAGGCTGCAGTCCATGGGGTCTCAAAGAGTTGGACACAAATGAGTGACTTCACTTTCACTTTTCACTTTCATGCATTGGAGAAGGAAATGGTAACCCACTCTAGTGTTCTTGCCTGGAGAATCCCAGGGACGGGGGAGCCTGGTGGGCTGCCGTCTATGGGGTCGCACAGACGGACATGACTGAAGCGACTTAGCAGCAGCAGCAGCAGACATCTTTTATCTTGAACACTGTAGTTTTTATCCACAGATACTTGATTTGAGTCTTAGAAACTCTCTATAGAGAGTTTTGAAGATATGAAATGCAAGGTTTTGAACATATGAAATACAATTATAATTTCTATAAATATTTTTGAGCTTTGTTCTGGAATGAAGTTTAATTGGAAACAACTTGATCCTTTCAGGTCATGTTTCTCAGATTTATTAGACTGGACCACAGCAGTATTTAGTTTATGGTTAATTATTTCCCACTGTTGTGGCAAATTTTTTTCAAGTACTCTGCCCAGTGCCTTGTGAATTAAGGGATTTTTTCAGTCTGGCTGGTAGAAACAGGCACTCTTCTTAAGCCCAGTGTGAGCTCTAGCCACTGTTCCTGCTGATCCTTTGGGTCGTTTTCCCCTCACCTTTGCGTAGTTTCCTCACATGCATGCCCTGATTCGTACTCGGCTGGATCCTGCAGATCTCCAGAGTTTTCTCTCTGTGCATCTCTTGCATCTCTGATACTCTGTCCTTTGAACTCCAGCCACCTTGGTCTCTTGGGGGTCTCAGCTGCATCTGCTCAACTTGTGAAGTCCACCCATCTCCCCAAGGCTTCCTTCTCCATGCGCTGTAGCCTGGAAATTCTCCAGTGGTCAGCTGAGGGCAATCACAGGGCCCATCACATGTTTCCTTTCTCTTGGAGAACCATCTGATTGTCTGACATCCACTGTGTTAATATGGTTTTTTAAATATATTTTCTGTTTATTTCTGTTTATTTGCTTCATGTGGGAGGGAAAATCCAATCTCTTATTCCGTCATAGCTTTTTGTTTTCTGCTCTATTTTTTTGGCTATGCTGCACGGCTTGTGAAATCTTAGTTTCCAACTAGGGACTGGACCAGTGTCCCCTGCAGTGTAAGCTCGGTGTCTTACCCACTGGACCCTAGGGAAGTCCCTAGTCCATCATGGTTTTTAAGCTTAATTATTACCTTAAACATATTTGAAAAAATTTAAGTGATTTATTCCTTTATATTTTCCTACTGAAGTACTTCATTATTTTTAGTGATGGGAATTCAGAAGACTAAATAAAAAAGTTATTACCTGACCTCCCCTCACACAGTTAAAGCACACCTGTGCGATGTTTCAACATACTCCCCCACGTCAGCCCGTGGGAAAAAGGAGGCAGATCGTCTTATTTCTATTTTACAGGTGAGGAAATATCGATGCAGGTATTATTACTTTCTCAAACACCAAATACACAGAAGCAGTAGGACTTGAATTTAGGACAGCTGACACTTTCCATCCTACTAGGCTACACAGGATTATCATAGTCAGATAAACAGAGCCCTAGTCCTCAAACAAGTGTTAACACAGCCTTTTGTCTAAATGCAAGAGGGAGAAAAGCATATGGTGGTTAGGCAGATAAGGCAAGATTCAGTTCAGTTCAGTTCACAAACCATACACATCAATGGTTCTCAACCAGAAATAATGTGGTCCACCCGCTTCCACCCCTGCCCCAGATTTGACAGTGTTGCTAGATATTTTTGGTTGTCACAACTGGCAGGGAAAAGACTGGCCAGGGATGCTGCTAAATATCTTACAGTGCACAGGACAACCCCCTCACAACAAAGAATTATCCAGTCTAAAATATTAGTAATGCCAAAGCTGAGAAACTCATCTATACCAAAGCATTCTCAGTTTTGGGGTTTCTAAAAAGTGTGTTGAGACTCGAGTAGCAATTATTCTCTTCTTCTCCTCCTCCTCTCTCTCTCTTTCTTCTTTCTTTCCTTCCCTCTCCATCCCTCTCCCTCTTTCTGTCTGGTTTTGAGCTGAAAGAACCTGTGCTGTAAACTCCAAAATATAAAGAATAGCAGAAGTGGTAATACTGCAGAGGAGATAACAGGAGATGAAAGTTCAGTCTCTGAGTCAGGAAGATTCCCTGGAGGAGGAAATGGCAAAACACTCAGTATTCCTGCCTGGGAAATCCCATGAATGAGGAGCCTGGCGGGCTACTGTCCAAAGGGTCGCAAGGAGTTGGACACGACAGAGTGACTGAACACGGGCATAGGTATAGGATTATTAAGGTTCTAGAAAGAACAGTTTTTATAGATCTTGTCGGTCTGCAACAAGCTTCAGGGGGCAGATGAAATTGTGTGCCACTAGACCAGATGATGTCTGATGTTGTTCCCAGCTCTGAAATTCTGTGGTTATATGAGGACTTTATCTTTTTGGTGATTGGTATTTAGTGTCTAGCGATCTTAACAAACCTCTTTTCTTTTTCTGAGGGAAAGAACTTGCAGAGGACATGGTCTGCATGATTTGTTTTATGTCATTTAATGTAAGAGGGCTGGGGAGGTCAATTGGAAATTTCAAAATGAGATGCTTACCAAATTTCCCAGTTCACTTACAACACATGTTTTAATTTGAATAACAAATGTTGTAACAGCTTTCAGTATCATACAAAATATATCTAGATTAGGAAAGGAAATTATAGTAGATTGCAACAATGATGGTTTGCAATTTTAATGGCAGAAATGAATTCTTGTTTGTTTTCTTTTGGCTCTGATTTAGACTGCAACAAGCTTCCCAGATCTTCTCCATAGAGATGAGGCTTTCTGTATTCTTAGCACTGCTAGCTAGGAATGTTAGGTCTATAAAATATTCTAAATGGACTCAAAAAGGAGAATAAAAGTTCAGTCTTTTTAGATTCCACCTAATTAAACTTAGGTCTGTCTTCTGTTTTTTTTTTTTTTCTTTCTATGCTTCAACATTTGAGAAGGAAATAAATTGGCTCTGTTATTAGTATTATCTCAGTTTTATATATCCCATAAATATCATTCTCTGAACATCAAGCCAGCTTCTTGAATATTTTACTTCCCTCTGGTTTCCTGCAGAGATTTCAGTTAAGCCTGGTCTCTACCAAATAGTTTTCATCATTTGCTACTGGAGATCCCTCAACATGCAAAACACTGGCTCTTGAGGGGAGGATAAATTATTATCTCAGTTTTATATATCCCATAAATATCATTCTCTGAACATCAAGCCAGCTTCTTGAATATTTTACTTCCCTCTGGTTTCCTGCAGAGATTTCAGTTAAGCCTGGTCTCTACCAAATAGTTTTCATCATTTGCTACTGGAGATCCCTCAACATGCAAAACACTGGCTCTTGAGGGGAGGGATAAATTGAGAGACTGGGACTGACATATACATACTCAGAGGTTAAAGCATCTGCCTCCAATGCGAGAAACCCGGGTTTGATCCCTGGGTTGGGAAGATCCCCTGGAGAAGGAAATGGCAACCCACTTTAGTATTCTTGCCTGGAGAATCCCATGGACAGAGGAGTCTGGTGGGGTACAGTCCATAGGGTCACAGAGTTAGATACGATTAAAGTGACTTAGCACATAACTGATTCACTTTGCGGTACAGAGGAAAGTAATACTACATTGTAAATCACTAATATTCCAATAAAAATGTAACAATAGGGCATGAAAGAATGACGTCTGCCAATGCATGTCCCAAGTCTCATAGTAACTGTGGTAGACAGCAGGTTTCTCCAAGCTACTCCCAGGTGGAGCATCCTGACTTCAAGGTGTGGACATTAGGGATGGGCTCAAATGGACCAGCAAACTTGTCTTCAAACCTATAATTGTTTTCCTTTCTATGTCTTTAAAAATTCATATTTGGATTTCACACTCCACCTGGATCTCTCTATCTCTACTATTCAAAAAAACCCTTTACATCTGAAACTGACATAATATTGTATGCTCATTCAGTAAAGAATCTGCTTGCACTGAGGGAGACCTGGGTTCAGTCCCTGGGTCGGGAAGATCCCTTGGAGAAGGAAATGGCAACCCCCTCCAGTATTCTCACCTGGGAAATCACACAGACAGAGGAGCCTGGTGGGCTACAGTCTATGGGGTTGCAAGAGTCAGACACAACTTAGTGACTAAATTACCACCATTCTATTTCAATAAGAAAAAAACTTTAAGTTAATTAATAAATTAAAAAAATCACTGGCCCTTTAAAACTTTTCTATGTCTAGAAACTTTCTTCTAACAAATTGATTGGCTGGTATCCTATTTACAGTATTTCACTTTTCTCCAACAAAAATTGGAGTTTTCACTAAAATAGTAATAATTTTAAAACCTGCCATTATTGGAGTGAAACCTGTAGTTATCAGCAATATATCAATAGTAATGACAGTTTATATTCTACAGAACTGTGTTTCTAAAGCTCATAATTAATCACAAAACTTGAAGAAAAGCATGAAAGTAGACTTGGTTGGGGTAGGGCTGGTAGGGACAATATTCTGTCTGGGAAAGCCAAATCAATTCCATGCTTTTTATTTTAAAATATAACTTAACTTTTTTGGCCACACCTTGCAGCGTATGGGATCTTAGTTCCTGCATCAGGGATTGGAGCCAGGGTCCTTGGCAGTGAGAACATGAAGTTCTAGCCACTGGACAACCAGGGAAGTCCCAACCCCACACTTTGATGAACAGAATTACTGTGATATGTCCTTGTAAAACAGATGTGGAGAACATATTTCCTTACAGAATGAAATAAGGGTAAAATGTGAATGAAACTAGATTTAATAATGTAATTGGTATGCAAAGTGATGAGTACAAGAACATTGGAAAGTTGTGAATAACTGAGTAAAAGACTTCTTTTCTCAGCAATTTATACAGAATCTTTATTTTCACTGGACATTTTGATTATGGACATGAACAGCATCTAAAAATTTTTGTTGGGAAAAAGTCAACACAATGCAAAGATCCCAGAGGAAATGGTTGCAGCATTTATAATGTGCTTTAGAAAAAAATGTCTTCTTGAACTTGAAATCTTAACAATGTAATAATGACTGACTTATGCTAGACAGAAGAAGACTTACTCCAGAGAATTTTGATGACTCCGGCTATGCTAGCTCTGAGGACATTTTTTCAGAATCTTTATAGCAATCAACAAGAAAGGGAACCAACTGAAGAACTAGGTACTGTTGCCATTTTTTTTGAGAATCTATTATGTGCCATATATTGTTAAGCTTTCCTTTATATACTTTATCATTAAATCCCTACAATATTATTTAGAAGAGGTGTCATCATCCTCAGATTTAAAAACTCACTTTCAGAGATTAAATAACTTGACCAAGATTATGTAGGTGGTCAAGCCAGGATCTGAGTGCATATCTACCTATATTGAACTGTCAAGGCTGCCAGGATTAGAACCATGGTCCAGCCACAGACCTTTTTTTTTTTTTCCAGATTAAAAAAAAAAAATCTGGACCATTTAAAAAGTTTTTATTGAATTTGCTATAATATTGCTTCTGATTTTAAGGTTTTTTTTTTTTTTTTTTGACCAGAAGGCATGTGGGATTTTAGCTCCCAACCAGGGGTCAAAGGTAAGTCTTAAACCACTGAACCACTAGGGAAGTCCCAGAAACCTTAGATCTTAGCTGGGCTCTTGTAGAGCAAATCAGGGCTAAAGTCCTAAAGGAGTACTCTCGGAATAGACTCTAAGAATCCCCTGAAGCCAAGCCAAACGAGGTCTAGGTGCAATATACCCGAATATCCTCGATCTGACTTTCCATTTTGAGGCCATAGAGGGTAATTTTATTTCTCTGTATGATATATGTACTCTGCCAAATGGATGTGGCTGTTGGCAGAGGAACCTCCGTGTAGGCTGACCCAGAGCCTCGGAAGGAGCAAGGACAAGCAAAATTGACAGCAAGAGGCAGATGACTTCCCAACTCCAAGTAGGGCTCTTTTTCAGGGTCTTTAGCTTAAGGCTATCACTTTCACAGGGAAGTTGGCTATCCCTCTTGGTCCACGGTAGACTCTAGTTGTACCTTCTCCATTAGCCTTCTAAAACTTAAACAACCCTGCCCTTCAGTTTGTTAAGAGAACTAAAGTCATCCAGCAAAGATTCTATTTTTCTCCTCTCAATTCCAGTTGATCCTTCTTCAGTAATCAGAGAAAGAGTAAGCCTACCCTCCTTCTAAAAGCCTTTCTGGGTTTGGAGAGTAGATTTCTGATAGTGGTCCATTTTCAGTCTAGTACTTTCTGCAGAAGCTCTTCTGGTTCTGCCTCAGAGGGTTCCCCATCCATAAGCACCCAAGGCACAGCCTTGGATCAACGGTTCCTCCCCACATCCCAGCCAGGGTGTCAGCTCTGCTCCTGACTGCAGGCAGCATTCCACACTCCTTTCCCAGAGCTCTGATTGTTTCATTAGGGGATAGTGGATCCAAAGCCAGACCACCTGCGATAAGAGGGGAAAGGCTAGGTCTTAGGATGTGCAGAAGGTTATTGATGTGAGAGAAGAGCCAAAACATAAAGATTCAAGTCGGTGATAGAAACTGGGTCTTGAACAATTTTTCAGCTGAAGAGTATGTGGCTACAGTAGCTGGTTTTTAATACGTTGTAGACTCAAGTAGAACCCTAGAGCAGACGTCCTCAGGCTAAGCAATGTCCAGATCATGAACTGATATCAAGAGCTCAGTTTTGCTCATGGATCTGTTGGCACTATGACAAGATACTTTTCAAATTAAGTCTGGCATCTAAAAAAAGCCAAACTCCAGAGAATGGTGGTTGCCAGGGGCTAAGAGGGGGCAGGAATGGGGAGATGTCAGTCAAACGGTACAAATTTTCATTATAAGGTGAATAAATTCTGTGGATCTAATATTTAGCATGGTGACTATAGTTAACAATACTGTATTCATATATTGGAAAGTTGCTAAGAGAGTAGGTCTTAGATACTTTCATCACACACAAATACACACACACACACATTATAATCATATGAGGTGACGGGTCTGTTAACCTTATTGTGGGAATCATTTCACAACATATATGTGTATCAAATCATCACATTCTCTATCTCAAACTTATGCAATGTAATATGTCAATTATATGTCAAGCTGGGAGAAAAGAAAAGTAAAATTATATTGCCAAAGAAAGCATAAACTTTTTTTTTGGTCACACTGCACAGCTTACAAGATCTTAGTTCCCTGACCAGGGATTGAACCTGGAGATGGTTCTAATGGAGGTAGCTGAAAAAAAACCCAGTATTTTAGTACATGGGAAAGTATTCAACATATTTTAAAAAAAAAATAATTAATTTATTTTAGGAGGCTAGTTACTTTACAAAATTGTAGTGGTTTTTGCCATACATTGACATGAATCAGCCATGGGTGTACATGTGTTCCCCATCCTGAAACCCTCTCTCACCTCCCTCCCCACCCCATCCCTCAGGGTCATCTCAGTGCCCCAGCCCTGAGTACCCTGTCTCATGCATTGCAATATATTTTTAAGATACTACTAAATGACTAACCTAAACAGCATGTTAAAAAGCAGAGACATTACTTTGCCAACAAAGGTCTGTTTGAACAAAGCTATAGTTTTTCCAGTAGTCATGTATGGTTGTGAGAGTTAGACCATAAAGAAGGCTGAACGCTGAAAAATTGATGCTTTTGAACTGTGGAGTTGGAGAAGACTTTTGAGAGTCCCTTGGACAGCAAGGAGATCAAACCAGTCCATCCTAAAGGAAATCAACCCTGAATATTCATTAGAAGGACTGATGCTGAAGGTGAAGCTCCAGTACTTTGGCCACCTGATGCAGAGCCAGCTCATTGGAAAAAACCCTGTTGCTAGGAAAGGTGGAAGGCACGAGGAGAAAGGAATGACAGAGGACAAGATGGTTTGAATGGGATCACTGACCCAATGGACATGAGTTTGAACAGGCTCTGGGAGATGGTTAATGACAGGGAGGCCTGGCGTGCTGCAGTCCATGGGGTCGCAAAGAGTTGGACATGACTGAGCGACTGAAGAACAACTAAATGATATGTTGCTTCTCACTCAGAAGTTAATTAAGAAATATTTAACAGATCTGCAGCTCATCAAATAGATTGATACAGTGGATTTTTTTAATTGGAGGAAAATTGCTTTACAATGTTTACATGTTGTGTTAGTTTCTGCCATACAGCAATGTGAATCGGTTGTAGTTATATATATATATATATATATATATGCTCTCCCTTATGCCTCCCTCCCCTGATCTCAACCTTCTAGGTCAGCTCAGAGTGCCAGGGTGTCCTGGGCACCCTGTGGACAGTGGATTTTTGTCACATAAGAAAAGTTTTGAATAAGTCTTGGGATCATCAAGGATCTACATGATACAATTCAATTCAGTAAAGACTTACTGAGCTCCTACTTTGTTCCAGGGTGTGCTAGATAGTGAAAATATATGGAAGGAAGATTAAATCATGTCTGGTTTTTTTTTTTTTTTGGTAATTATTAAGGCAACAATGAGGACTAAAATATTTTGAAAAGATTTGATAAAGAAAGGTTAAAAGAAGAAAATAGAGGAGCATAGGCAAGATAAACTTGCTGTGGGCGTAAATAACCTCACGTGGTTCCTATCTTTTCTCTACCATACTTAATATGGTGCTGAGCCCAGCAGTTAGACAACAAATACTCATCAGACTGAATTAACCAGGAAATTCAATTAATTAAAATACCCCCTTTCCTTCCTATTTTCCATTCTTTCCCTCTCCTCCTAGCATTCCAGCAGTTTGAGACTTTATAAAAGCTACAAGGTGGTGACAAAAAGATTGAAACCTTTGCCAATAAAGTGTCTAAAACTAAAGAAAGTTGACTTTCAGCCTCGTGTGACATTTGGTAACTTTGCTAATTACAGGCTCCATTCTCCCCAGGGCTCAACGTCTCCTCTACAAGCCCTAGGTGGTACCCTGGCAGCCTGAAAAAACATCTGAAAGTGCCAGATGTGTGACTAGGGGCTAATTTAGGCCCCGGGAAAATCAGGCTCATTCTGTTTTCTTTTACTTATTTTTTTCCTTCCTTTTATTCATTTTTTTTCCTTAGTTGAGATGCTGCATTCTTTTACTTTTAAAAATTTCTCACTAGCAGTGTTGACTTTTACAGTCATAGCCAAATAGGGTCATTTTGTAATTATACGGGCAATTCAGTGGAGATCAAGTGGAATCAGAGATCAGTTCAGAAAAAGAAAAATGAAGGGAAATGTATTTTGCAATGTGAACACAGGACCTTACGAGTAGAAAAAGAGTTAGGGGTTTAAATCAAATTCCTTCTTAGTTAATACACTTTTCTGTTACCAGTGCTGAGAGATTGTTTCTTTTCATAGAGTTCTTTAGGATGTCATTTAACATTGATGAAAACATGGTTTACTGGAATAGTCAGAAATAATTCTGAATAATAAAATAACTCTTTGAAGAGACATACTAATGTTTCTCATTGTTGAAGACATGGGCAGGATGTAAGTATGACTTTGGAGAAATAATTAAATTTCATTCAGTCAAACATGGCAGTGCTTCTGTCTTCATGGAGGTGGGGGGTGGGCATCCCTGGTGGCTCAGTGGTAAAGAATCTGCCTGCAATGCAGGAGACACAGGAGACTTGAGTCTGATCCCTGGGTCAGGAGGTTCCCCTGGAGAAGGGGATAGCAATCCTCTCCAGTATCCTTGCCTGGAGAATGCCATGGACAGAGAACCTGGTGGGCTGCAGTTCATGGGGTCATGAAGAGCTGGACACAACTGAGAACAGCACACAGGATAGTACAGCTGCCTCCACGGAGTTTAAGGTCTATGTGGAGAAACTGATGAATTGTTAAGAGCAGTTCATGCGGGAAGGGCCTCGACGGGGTGCACATGGGGTGTCCTGGGAGCTGGGGCTGCACAGGTGGGCATTGGGGTTGGGGATGGTTTGAGAAGGTTTTCTGGAGAAGTTGATCCATGAGCCAAGTTCTGAACAAGTGAAATGAAGAAAGAAAGGAACGGCATGTCTTTCAATGACAAAGAGAAAAGGTGCAAAAGCCCAGTTTCTTTGAAGAAAATAAGAGTCCCTTTACCTTTAAAATTCTAGAATTCACCTTCCGAGAAGAGATTGGCTGGTGATGTACTTTCTTGCTTCCTTAAGTTCTTTGAAGGCTTTCTTGGAGTTTTTGATTTGGTAGCCGCTTCCTCTACCAGAAATCCCTGGGCATGTGCATGTATTAACTGCAGTGGGCTGTGACCCCAGGAAGATGACAGATAAGATAGCTGTAGTTACTGTTTCAGTTCAGTTCAGTTCAGTTGCTCAGTCATGTCTGACTCTTTGCAACCCCATGAATCATAGCACACCAGGCCTCCCTGTCCATCACCAACTCCCAGAGTTCACTCAGACTCACATCCATCGAGTCCGTGATGCTATCCAGCCATCTCATCCTCTGTCGTCCCCTTCTCCTCCTTCCCCCAATCCCTCCCAGCATCAGTCTTTTCCAGTGAGTCAACTCTTCGCATCAGGTGGCCAAAGTACTAGAGTTTCAGCTTTAGCATCAGTCCTTACAAAGAAATCCCAGGGCTGATCTCCTTCAGAATGGACTGGTTGGATCTCCTTGCAGTCCAAGGGACTCTCAAGAGTCTTCTCCAACACCACAGTTCAAAAGCATCAATTCTTCAGTGCTCAGCTTTCTTCACAGTCCAACTCTCACATCCATACATGACCACTGGAAAAACCATAGCCTTGACTAGATGGATCTTTGTTGGCAAAGTAATGTCTCTTCTTTTCAATATGCTATCTAGGTTGGTCATAACTTTCCTTCCAAGGAGTAAGCATCTTTTAATTTCATGGCTGCAGTCACCACCTGCAGTGATTTTGGAGTCCCCTCCAATATAAGGTCTGACATTGTTTCCACTGTTTCCCCATCTCTTTCCCATGAAGTGATGGGACCAGATGCCATGATCTTTGTTTTCTGAATGTTGAGCTTTAAGCCAACTTTTTTTGCTTTCTTCTTTCACTTTCATCAAGAAGCTTTTTAGTTTCTCTTCACTTTCTGCCATAAGGGCGGTGTCATCTGCATATCTGAGGTGATTGATATTTCTCCCGGCAGTCTTGATTCCAGCTTGTGCTTCTTCCAGCCCAGCATTTCTCATGATGTACTTTGCATATAAGTTAAATAAGCAGAGTGACAATATACAGCCTTGACATACTCCTTTTCCTATTTGGAACCAGTCTGTTGTTCTATGTCCAGTTCTAACTGTTGCTTATCTGCATATAGGTTTCTCAAGAGGCAGGTCAGGTGGTCTGGTATTCCCATCTCTTTCAGAATTTTCCACAGTTACTGTTTAACTATTGTTACAACACTGTTATAACAATGCTATTTACATAGCATTTTAAGTAGCACTTAACTGTCTGCCAGGCAATAGGCAAAGCATTTTGTAGACATCCCAGTAAACCCCAGAACCTGAGGTGTCACTCTCTCAAGCAAATCGTTGGCTCAGAAATGTAATACTTATTTAAGGTCAAAACTGGTGAAGAACAGGGCTTGAGTATGAACTCAAGTCTATCTTACTACTATACTTGTGCTCTTCAGAACTAAGCTATTTTAGCTCTGTGAGGAGCAAATTCTATGTATTTAGTTATCTCACATTCTTTTTCCTCTCTATTTTTATTTTTAAGGTCATTTGCAATTTCAGACCCATTTAAACAACTGTCGTCATTTCTTGCTTTATGCACCAGCCCTGGGTCTAGTACTCTGTGATAATGTTGTTAGTACCAAGTTCCCAAAAAACTAAACTGTTTGTTGTTTTTGAATAGTTAACTTATTAATAAGATGGCTGTGACAGGCTTGATGGTAAAAAAAATTTTTAAAAACCCAAACAGAATGGAGGGTTGTTTAGCAACTTAATAGCCATTGGGCCCTTTGGATAATTTAGCTATTTTGTTCCAAGTTTTAGGAAAAATATAAATGAAGCAAGAGAGAAAAAGAAAATTATGAGAATGGAAATCAGATGTATAATAAGAGGACTTATGTTTGGGTCCACGGATGGAAATTAATGTGCAAATGGAGAAAAAAATTCCCATAAATCTTCTGATGTGTGGTTTTAGCTGATTTAACTAAAAGGATGATTACTTCATATTCCTCTGCTAAAGTCATTGACCTTTGATTAGAGGCAACAGAAGGAAAAAGAGATTACTTGCCATCTATAAGGAATATCTATATTTTATTTGTTAAATTTTGAAGGGTATCATCTAGAAATTCCATTGGCCACATATTACACAACCCACCTTGCACTCAGCAAATCTGATCATGTATCACCCTGGGTTGATTCTGTTGGGTAAGTATGGTATCAATAGATCTTTCAGGGTGTAGATGAGGGGGTGGCTAGAGAGGATGAAGATGAGGGAAAAGGGGGCAACAAAGCAGAATATGCCTCTTTCTCAACTCATGAAACTTGTCCATGTGCACCTGGCTTCATCATCTCCATCACTTTGTTTGGGATTGATTTTTGTTTAATTTGGTCAGCTTATCGAAAGTATAAAGGGTGCATAGTATTTGCAGAGGAACAGACTTCTCCAGAGGTTTAGAGGCCATATTCCACTAGGTACAAATGGGACATGCCAGTGGAGACCAAAGCCAGCAAGAATCTGTTAATAGCCTCAGGATAAAGGGCTGAGCCTGAGAAAACCCAAATTGATGCCAGTTTCAGATGCATCCTTCACTCTAATAGAATAATGCACCTTTGATTACATGAAAGCAAAGGCAAGATATTAGCTTTTACAAAATCATGAAGTGACTTTGTAGGATATTTAGGAAATTTATCACATTCCACAAGACCTCTTGCAAGCTCACTGGAAGGTTCTCATGGATGGTTTTAATTTACTCAACAAATACTTATCTGTGGAAATAATATGCAAATTTGTTCTATTCCAGTATCATATAGTAGAATAAAAAGAATTGTGTTTTGCTTGTTACAAATGTCCTCTCCATTAAAAAGTAAGTGAAAAAATGATACTATAAGTGTGTGGAAATATTTATTAATTCATTCATGAAAAAAGCACTTATTGTTCAGCAGCTATATGCCATGCACTGGAGGCCTTCAGTGCTTGGTAAAATAATACTCTTGTCTTTAAAGAGTTCATAGTCCACTGCGGGGGACACTCACTCAAAGTCTAACATTAATAACGGAAGTCGCAGAGCTATAGAGAAATGAACATGGGAGATCAGAGGAGAAAGAAGGTTTAATTGGTCTCAGAGAGGAAAGGGGGATTAAGAAGGATTTATGAATGGATGAGATCTGAGGATTACAGAAAGTGTCACAGGAGATGAGGGTATTTGAGTTCCAGACATTTAAGACCCTTAAGATTCTTGTCTAGGTTTGTGTCTGCCCCAGATCTAATAAAGATATTCTTCTTTACCTGACAACAGTTTAGGAATCGGAAAACACACAGCCAGATTTCTATGATTCTTCATCTGGTTTCTCAATAATGTCAGTAATAATTCATTGTTTTGCTTTGATCATAGGTAACCCTCAAGGGAAGTGATAAGATGTAGGAAGAAACTCTTAAGCTAGACCATCTGCATTCGAATCTTAGTTCTACCATTACTGGTTGTGTGACTGTGATTCTCTAAGCCTCTTTCCTCATCCGTAGAAAGGGGATAGCCGTAGTGCCTATGTCATCGGTTGTGGATTGCTAAAAGGGGTAAGCAAGCTCTACATTATTACTGTAGAGCCTGGCACATAGTAAATCTTAAAAAGTTTTACCTAGTGCTATACTGGGGAGTAGCAAATGGTTGTCTATGTAGAATCACATTTTCTAAAAGCATTTAAAATGAGATAAATTCTTTTAATTCCAAAATGATTAACATCTTTTTCTGACAACTCCTTAGGTCTAATCATTGCTTCTGCTTTTAAAAAATCTTCCTGGCTTACATTTATTTTATAAACATCATTATAACATCGATAAAGGAAATAAAAGTCACAATAACAACAAATCACCCCAATCTGCATCTCACTTTCACTTTTCCACAAACTCTTTTGGATCAAGAGTTCTGCAAGTGAATAGTGAATAAATAAATGAATTGTGGTCTCAACTGTTCTGTCTCCAAAAGAAGTTTAAAATGTCATAAAATCATGCCCTAAGAACTAAGTTACATTTCTGTGTTTACCCTGAGAGCTGGGAATACTGCTGGGAATACTGCAGTATCATAAAACATTTCCATGAATTTTAAAATATTTAAAAAGAAATCCCACCACTATTTCCTGGTGGGAAAGGCAAAAATGGAAGATTGTGGGCAAAGTGATGAATCTGGAATGAGAAACTACAGCAATGACGTTAGTACTGGGTCACCATATAGGTTTCCACAGAGCATAAAAAACAGTTCTTTGGCCACTAAAAGGCCATTTCCTTTTGGCATAAAATCATGACCTACTTAGCGGTCTTGTTAGGACAGTCAGAACTATGATCATGAATGTGCAGATTCAGGTTTTGCATTTGCGCCATCGCCGTGAACACAGCTGGACGACAGCTATGGAGTTTGCACATAATCCCCTGGGGGCATGCTGCAGATGAATTAATACAGGCTTTCTATTTAAAATTCAGATACGTAATTTTTAAAGATAAGTAGCCAGGTACTTGAGCTTCTCTTGTGGCTCAGATGGTAAAGAATCTGCCTGCAATACAGGAGACCCGGGTTCAATCCCTAGGTCAGGAAGATGCCCTAGAGAAGGGAATGGCAGCCCATTTCAGTACTCTTGCCTGGAGAATCCCATGGGCAGAGGAGCCTGGTGGGCTACAGTTCATGGGGGCACAAAGAGTTGGACACGACAGAGCGACTAACACCCAGCAATACTTGGGACTTTCCAGGTAGTGCAAGCGGTGAAGAGCCCATCTGCCAGTGCAGGAAACAGAATGAGGCAGGTTTGATCTCTGGGGTCAGGAGGATCCCCTGGAGGAGGGCATGGCTACTCACTCCAGTATTCCTGCCTTGGATAATCCCATAGGCAGAGGAGCCTGGAGGGCTACAGTCCATAGGGTTGCAAAGAGTCGGACACAGCTGAAGCAACTCAGCACGTATGCAGACAGGTATGCAGACAGCCAGATACCTATCTCATTTTAAGCTAATATTAGTATTCATTGAAAATGTGTTAAGTTTTTCTTTCACATATCAGGTGAATTACAGAGGAGACGGGCTTAAACTTTAAGTTGCTTATCTCATAAATGACACAGAGCAAACCAGTAATTATCCTGAAGAAGAGCAAGGCAATTCATTAGAAAGGCCCAAATGTGTTAGAGGATTTCTCCCATAAGACTCATGAGAGTTAAACTTGCTCCTTGGAGGAATATTTAAAAATAATTAACATCCATTTAAATCTCGGTCTTATAATAATATTCATGGTATATTTTCAACTATAGCCAGACTTAAACCTAAACAACCAATTTAGAAGGTATAATTATATATGTGCTTATTCAGTGGTTAATCTATCACAGAGTGGAGACAAAAAGACTGGGACTCTTCTGGATATTTCAACCACTCTGCATGTTCCAAGGATTCCAGAATTTCTTATTTTTATTCAAGCTCCATCTTAGAGTAGATATGCCTGGCCTTTTAGAAGTGGGGAGATGCAACTGGAAATTCCGTCTTTCACAAGTAAAACAGAGCCATTCTGTAAAGCTATAAATGACCCAGGGTCAGTAGTATTCAGCATTTGTTTTACTCTATTTCACCTTTCTCATTTCTGAACATTCTGTATGAGGAAGAGGTTAAAAGTGTGGGCTCTGATATCACACTAGCTATGTGACTTTGAAAAACACATCCATCTCAGTTTCTGCAGGTGTAAAACGGGTAATAATAGTTCCTACCTGACAAAAATAATCCGTGCATAGTGTCTGCACATGGCAAATGTTTTATCAATGCTAGTTATTATGATTATAATCTATTTTTATAGATTATATGCTCTTGGCTGACAGGTGCTGCCTGGGAGCAGCCCCCATGCCCTGGGTCATCTCTTTGCAAGTCTCTGAACAGAGCTGCTAGTGAGATCAGGCTGAGGCTGGACTGCTCTTGAACTTTTAAATCCGTGTCTGCCTTCTTTCCCTGCCCTCTCCTATTTCCCTCACTCAGTGACAGGTGTCTTTTGAGAGCAACCCCTCAAAAGACCCTTCAGAAGCTCTGCCAGTGCAGGATCCAACCCAATACAAAGTCTGCCCATGCACTACTTAGACACAAATTTTGATAAGGCAATTTCCAAGTGAATACACCAATAATGATCAACTACAAATTACCGAAATTTTAAAATATACAGATAAAAATATTTTGTTCTTCTAAGGAGATTGAACCGGAGAAGGCAATGGCACGCCACTCCAGTACTCTTGCCTGGAAAATCCCATGGATGGAGGAGCCTGGTAGGCTGCAGACCATGGAGTCGCTACGAGTCAGACATGACTGAGCAACTTCACTTTTACACATTGGAGAAGGAAATGGCAGCCCACTCCAGTGTTCTTGCCTGGAGAATCCCAGGGACAGGGGAGCCTGGTGCGCTGCTGTCTATGGAGTCGCACAGAGTTGGACACAACAGAAGCAACTTAGCAGCAGCAAAGGGATTGAACACATTCTTTTAAAACATTCTTATCATGACTTCACTCTGCCTCTTTTTATCTTTGGAATTTCTTCACCTTTCAACTAAGAAATCATGCTGTATAATGGATATACAGTAATACATAGAGCAAAAGTCTTTTAAAAGAGTTTTTAAAGAACCTTTTGGAGTTTGTTTTTATTTCTTACATTCTTTCAAAACTGAAATAAAAGACTTTCTTTTTCTTTTTTGGGTAGATTGTTTATTTTGATCATTTATCTGGCTCAGTGTTATTCCCATTGAGTTTTTCTTTTTTTACTCATTATGAATGATCTGGGTTTGTCAACTTCCTCTAGAAGTTGGTTGTTAGCTTCATAAACTCTGGGCTCTACACTCTCACTGAAATGTCCAGTATGACAGTTTTATCAGCTGTATAATGACAGTGGTAATGAGCCATCCAAGACAAACACAGCCATCTGGCAAAATAGAAGATCCACGTGGAGAAAACATGCTCTGGTCAAAACTTTCACATCTCTGTTTATAAACCACACCAGATAATACAATTATGAATAATTATAGATGAGTGCATGGTCTAGGCATTTCACCCCACTGGAGATCACTTTACATCAAAGAAGCTTTTCTATGAAACTAATAATTGGAACCAGGTATGATACTCAGACAAGAGCAGAATTCATGTCTTAATCTTCTGCATGTGTCCTATCAATCAGCTAACTACCCTTCATAGCTGGTGAGCTGTTCGCAAGCCACAGAATTACAGTGTTATATCAGACCTCAAGTGTCAAGCTGAAGCCCAGTTCTCACTCTTGAATTCATAAAGACGCATGCTGGAGGTCCACCTGCCATGTAAATCATATGCTTTAAAAAAAATTTGGAAAAACTGTGGTTTCAAAATAATGATGATTTGTTAAAATAGCAATCACTGCAATGATTTTACTTTCTCAATTCACATTAATGACTTTACTAATTTCTTTAAAAAATTATATTCATTTCCTCTTTCTTTTTTCCGTAGTCGTCTCCTCTCTCACTGCGTCCTCCTGTCACTTTTCTGTACTTTACTTAAATCACTCAACATTTCTGCTGCACCAGGCGATTGCTGTGCCCCAGGTAATACTGCTTTCTCTCCTTTCTTCTTTCCTATCAGTGAGGCCCAGAAATTCTTCTTGTGGTAGCCACAGATTCACCCAGTTTCTTCTCTAACACTGGGAACTAGAATTTGCAAATATCTTTCCCACATGTTTCAAAACCGAATGTTACCATTCTTTCCCCATCTTCACCCTTTTCTTCTCTGAGGCAGATTAGCCTTGCCTGTGACCAGTGACGCACTGCATAGTTCCACAGTGTCCCCCTGGAAATATCAGAAAATCGCTCATAGGCGATCCTCTGGGCAGGCTGGCGAGCAGTCTCCTGCAACTAGGGCTTCAGTTTAGTCAAAGAAGTCAGTTACTGTAATTGATGCCATAGCTTTCCTATCCTCAGTTATGCTGTTTTGTTGGTTGTCATGGAGCCTTCCGTTTTCTAGACAAGATAGTTCTCATTCCCAGAGCTAGCTCCTCTTCTGTCCGGTCCTCCAGTTCCTCTCTACTTTCCTCCATAATTTCTAATATTCTGAATTTGCTCCCTTAATCTGTGATATGGGCTTCCCAGGTGGCTCAGTAGTAAAGAACCTGCCTGCCAGTGCAGGAGCCGTGGGAGACATGGTTCAGTCCCTGGGTTGGGAAGACACCTTGGGGAAGGAAATGGCAACCAAAATCCCATGGACAGAGGTGCCTGGCAGGCTACAGTCTATGGGATCACAAAGAGTTGGACAGGACTGGGTGACTAAGCAGCATGCACAATGTGTGATACAAGACTCAGCCTGTCCAATGAAATAGCAACTCTTCTGATCACCTCACTTGCTACTGGGAAATTCTCCTTTTGGCCAAGTGGAGAAAGGTCAAGGCTCCCCTTCCCATACTTTGTTTTTAGTTCTACATAAGAGTTCTATTAAATGTTCTGCATAAGAGTTCTATAAAATGACAAGATTTAAAAATATTTCTCCCACATTTCATTCTAAATTATCATAGGTTCCCATACATGAAGAATGCTTAATGTGAAAAAAGAAAGGTAAGATGCAGAATATTTCACATTGATTTTGGATTACTCTGAGACACTAAAGATTTGGCTCCAAAGATTTGGCTCCAAAGATTCTATCTAAATGATGAGAACAGCTTACTGTTAGGGAGAGGGAGAAGGAGAAAGAGATAAACACACACACACACACACACACACACACACACACACAGTGCAAACAAGAGAGCACAGGATTGGGGTGGTGATCATCCAGAAGAGAGTATACATATTAATTTTCTCCCTAAATGTAGCATTTAACAAGGGACAAGGCATCTCTCACTCACTTTTCCTTCCCTTTAGTGATAACCATCTGCTAATCTAGCAGCTTGACTTGTACCATACAATATAGATGTCACCACAGAGCTCTTTGAGGCTGGTTTGAATAAGGAATGAATGCCCAACCCTTGCAATATTCTGTGGGCAGAGTTACAGAAAAAGAAAAATGTCAGGGATTTTTGAATAAGGGATTCAGACCTTGAGACTGTCAAGGCTCATTTGACAAAAAAATACATTTATTTAAGTATATGACAATGTGATTGCTACTGTATCATTATGTCAGAATGGAACAAGAATCAGTAATGCTTGTTCTTGTTCAAAATGGCAGGATAATAAGAAAATAAGTAGCTGAGAAATCAATGGTAGAAAGTATCCGGGTGGTGGTTTTAGCAGCCAGTTTTAACTTGGAAATAGTGGTTTATCTTGCTTCAGGCAAACAGTTGATGGAAAATCTAGTCTTAAGCAAAAGATAAATGAGGAGATTATTGGTTACCTTTTGAGCAACTTGATTGTTCCCTAAAAGTGCTACTAGGTGGACACCAGGTCCTGCTAATTCTCAGCAGAATGCAACTGATTTTGAACGAGATATAAGAGGTTCCTTCTGGCCCCGTTTTGCTAATGGAGCAGATGTTAATAACTTGAAATGTGATTTCTGATGTGTCTGGTTACATTTCTTTACCTATAAATGGAGACATTCTGGGTTCAACCAATAGTTTCCAACTTGGTAGTCTCCCTGGGGTTTCAGAAAACAGTGATAAGCATCCATAAGTTACTTTTCTAGGTATTTCGCACCTCAGAATACATAATAATGTACTTTTATACACAAAAATGCTCCAAGAGCCAACTAACACCTTGAGCCTATTTGCTTGCCTCTGTTAACTGGTACAGTTAACAGCAGTTAGCTCATCCTAGTCAAGGGCTCTGACTGGCTGTTTGTTGTTGTTGTTTAGTCGCTCAGTTGTGTCCGACTCTTTGCAACCCCATGAACTGTAGCCCACAAGGCCCCTCTGTTCATGTAATTTCCCCGGCAGTGAAATTTCCTACTCCAGGGGATCTTCCTGACCCAGGGATCAAGCCCGTGTCTTTTGCTTGGCAGGCTGACTCTTTACCACTGAGCCACTTGGAAAGCCCAGCCGGATGGTAATGACATTCTAGAAACTTTCAGTGACAATTAGGATAAAATAATTTTATTTCTATAATTTATTTTATTGAAGTAGAATTGATTTACAATGTTGTATAAATTTCTGCTGTACAACACAGTGGTTCCGTTTTGTGTATACATATACGCACACACACAGATGTATGGGGTTTCCCTGGTGGCTCAGGTGGTAAGTCACCTACCTGCAATGTAGGAGACGTGGGTTTGATTCCTGGGTCGGGAAGATCCCTTGGAGAAGGGAATGGCAACCCACTCTAGTATCCTTACCTGGAAAATCCCATGGACAGAGGAACCTGGCAGGTTACAGTTTATGGGGTCACAAAAGAGTCAGATACAACTTAGCAACTAAACAACAAAATAACAAACAACAACATACATATATATAATTTCTTTTCCATTTTGTTTTCCATTATAGTTTCTCATAGGATATTGAATATAGCTTACCTGTGTTATAAAAATAATTTTTAAAGTTTCTTAGAGGTGTAAATATTGTGAATCTCTAAGTTTTTCCATTTGTAGCATTCTAATATCTTTACTTCCCATTTCCACTGCTATTGTTACAGTTAAAAATCACTCTTATCCCATAAATGGAATATTATAATAACTGCTTAATTCTTGCTGACCTTTGGACTGATCTCCTGGCCATAGCGTCCCATGTACCACTACCAGGTTGATCTTGCCTACATCTTGCTCAAAATGTTCAAGGACATTTTATTTCCTATGATATAAAGTCCATAATGGGCAGGGCTCTCCAGATTGCTCTTTTAGAATTATTCCCACTACACCCTTCTGTCTTTTTAAAAAATTTTTTATGCTGCTGTCAAGCTAGTTTACTACTGGTAGGGGCTAACTGTGTTTCCCAAATTCAAATGTTGAAGACCTGACCTCCAGTGCTTTAGAGTGTGACTGTTTGGGGAGATAAGCCTTTTAAAGAGTTAAGCAAATAAAAATGGAGTGGTTACAGTGGCTGTAATCCAATACCACTGTTGTCCTTATAAGCTAAGGAGGTTAGAACTCAGACAACACAGACAGAGGGAAGACCATGGGAAAAAAAAACAGCAAGAAGGTGGCCGTCGTTCAAGCCAAGAAAGAGAGGCCTCAGAAGAAACCCAACCCACTGGCACCTTGATCTTAGACTTTTGGCCTTCAGAACTGCGGGACACTAAATATCAGTTGTTAAAGCCACAAAGTCTGCAATATTTTTTACAGCAGCCCTAACAAACTAGCACACTGTCTGTCTCATCCTCTCATCTGAGCTGCTTGTCTTTGCTCCGAGTGTCCTATGATTTCTGCGGGAAAGTTCTTCCTGACCCTCCGTTAACTGCCTGCTTCTTCCCCTTGCTCAACTCTGCCTCTCTTCTCCACGAGCTGAAAGCCATGTTCGGCCATCTCGCCCCTGAAGTCTCATGACGTTCCAGCCTATTACTTTTATTTAGTATTTGGAATGTGCCGCCTCATAATATTGTTACCCTGAATAAACCACAGACTCATGGAAGGAATGGACTATCTTAAAATTCCTATTTTCCTTCACAGAGCCTAAAATAATTGATTGCACGTGTGCTGAGTTGCTTCGGTCATGTCTGACTCTTTGTGATCCCATGGACTGTAGCCCGCCAGGCTCCTCTGTCCATGAGATTCTCCAGGCAAGAATACTGGAGTGGGTAGCCATTCCCTTCTCCAGGAGGTGAGGCGAAGTCACTCAGTCGTGTCCGACTCTTTGTGAATTGAACCGGGGTCTCCTGCATTGCACGCAGATGCTTTACCATCTGAGCCACCGGGGAAGCCCTACCAAGAGGGCTTAAAAATAAATAATATTGATTAACTTATAAAAATTAATCTACATATTTTGCCAGGAACACAGCTATTATATTTAGCAATGTTATGACTATTCCAAGGCATCTTTTTAAACTTAAAAATAATTAAAACAATACATCAACAGAGTTAAAAAGAAAAGAGAATTATGTTACTGAAAAACTTCATGAAAAAATAGCACTCTACTGTTTCTTGCAGGCAAAACATATTTTTGGTTTAGATATTTCTTCTGGAAGTTACTGCAATTATGAGTAAAATAATTTTACTGTTATTTCTTGATTTATTTGTTTTAGGATTTAGCTCTTACACCTCTTTGCACCTCTTTATTGTTGTGATCTCTCAATAATATTAACCATTTTTCATTAAATAATTAATGCTCTCTCCTGCATCTTATTTTTATCCTGTGGTGATACTATTTTCTTTAATGCTCTGAAGATGTAACTAGGGTATTATTAATATTTTCTTTCATTTCCTGGAGGTCTCCATTTCTTCCATATTCATTATTTTCTGTTGTTTATATTGCACCTGCTTTCATGCTGGAAACTTTCCTCAGAAGATTTCTTGGTTGGCATGTACTTTTAAAAATTATTTATTGAGTACAGTTGGTTTACAATGTGTTAATTTCAGATGTACAACAAAGTGAATCAGTTACACATACACATATATCCACTTTTTTAGATTCTTTCCCCATATAGGTCATTAGAGAATATTGAGTAGAGTTCTTTGTGCTATATAGTAGGTCCTTATTACTTATCTATTTTATAGATAATAGTATGTATGTGTTGATCCCAATTTATCCCTTCCCTCTTCCACCTGGTGTGGTTGTCATATTTATGAGCGAGGTTATCTTCCCAAGAGACCTCTCAAATGTCAGAATATCCTTCAGTGGGACTTGTTAGTTTCTCTAGAGATGTGTGACTGATCCAGCCCGAGAAGGTAAGCTTGGCCACTGGGGCAGCACACGGGGCAGGGTAAAGGGCTATGGTCTGACGGCCTAGTGGGTAGGCTCTCCGTCCATTTTCAGTCCCTGTCTCACCTTACTAGGCCTTCTGGGCTGAATTGTGTCCCTCCAAGTTCACATACCGAAGTCCTCATCCTCAGTACCTCAGAATGTGCATGCCTTTAGAGACAGGGTCTTTAAGAGGTAATTACATGAAAATGAGGTCATACGGGTGGGCCCAACCCAATATTGCTGGTCCTCATAAGATGAGACTAGGAAGCAGATGACATGGAGGGAAGACCACGTGAAAACCAAGAGAGAAGACAGCCCGTCTGCAAGCCGGGGAGAGAGAGGTCCTTGAAGAGACCAAGCCCGTGGACACCACGACCTCAGACTTGTAAACCTCCAGACTTAGGAGGAAACAAGTTTCTGTAGTTTAAGCTGCCCGCTCTGTAGCAGATTCATTATTTTCATTGATACAATAAGTGAGATCCCCCTTTTCTTTACTATTTCTCAGTTTATGACCAGTTTCTTTACTAAATTTTCTAATAGCTTGTTACAGATTAAATTGTGACCTCGTTCCAAAGATGTATGCAGAAGCCCTAACCCCCACTGTGACTGTGTTTGGAGACGAGGCCTTTAGGCAAGTCACTAAGGTTAAATGAGGTCAGAAGGGTGGGGCTACTCTGACAGAACTGCTGTCCTTATGAGAAGAGACATCAGAGATTCTGTCTCTGACACGTGAGAACACAAAAAGTCAGCTCTCTACAAGCCAGAAATAGTGGTCTCAATAGAAACCAAGCCTAATAGCAGCCTGACCTTGAACTTCTAATCTCCAGAACTGTGAGAAAATACATTTCTGTTGTTTAAGTCACATAGTCTGTAGTATTTTGCTATGACAATCCAAGTCGACTAATACATAACTCTTAGTTTAGTATACTGAATTTTCTAGCTATGAATGGTTTGCAAAGATGATATTGTTCCTCTCTTTATTTCTCTGTTGTTCCCCTACTTTTGGACTTATTACAAGTCAGGACCTGATTAATGCAGAAAGCTCAAGTACAAGAAAGTACACTCCTGTTTTGTTTGGAAGTGTCTGAGATATGTCTTTGTTAAGTTCGGTGACTCAATTTTAAGTAAATCTTATTCCAGAAGAATAATTTAATACCTATATCTTTACTTTTCAAAAAATCCAGAAAGATGTATGTTTTTATCAAATGTGTTCTTGAGCAATCTATTCATATATTCATCATGATTTTTAAAAATCATGCTGTTGAGATTTATCATTATAATGGTTTTTCTCACATGGTACTAAATTGCTTTCTAGGGTTAAGCTTAATTTCATTTGTGCTTAGTCACTCAGTTGTGTCTGACTCTTTGAGACCCCATACTGTAGCCCACCAGGCTCCTCTCTGTCTGTGGGACTTTCCAGGTGAGAATACTGGAGTGGGTTGCCATTTCCTTCTCTAGGGATCTTCCTGACCCAGAAATCAAACCGCAGTCTCCTGCATTGCAGGCAGATTCTTTACCAGGTGAAGCTCCAGGGAAGCCCCAAGCTTAATTTAGTTATAGCAAATTGAACTGATAAACAGACTCATTCTCTTTGCATTTCTTTTATTTAGCCTTATCAGTGATTTGTCTGCACAAGAGATTTACTTTTAGCAATAAACTTAACCAAATTTAAGTTCCAGATGGCAGGTGCCTCAAGAGTCCTATGATGCTGGCTGCAAAAGTGTTCTTATTACTGTTAACAATAACATTGTACCATGTAGAGTTTGAGGGCTGGAAGATATATTGTGATCCAATATTAACTCTTGGTTAACAGTTGAAGAAACAGAGACCCCAAAATGTGAATGATTTGTTCAAGAGCCCACAGATGGTTAGTGGCATAAAATGAAATCAAAACATGTAAAAAATGTGTTGTAAGTTCTTAGAAGGGACAGCGATATTAAAATTGAAGAGTCATTGCCATTGTTTTCCTCAGTCTTATATTTTGTGCACAATTTCTAAGCACAGACTAAAGGATGACTAAAGGATTAGGAAACTGGTCTTTAAGAGGAACTGGGCTTATTTAATTTATGGGAGGGGGGACACTGAAAGGCCTTAATATCATCTTAATGCAAACAAAAAAGAATTATTAGTGAAATAAATGCTTGAAAATCTGTGTTTCTAAAGTTTGTGGAGGAACCTGAACAGGAGCTTGGCAATGGCCTTCAACCTGATCAGCATCTCTCTGCACTGGGAGGTGAAGGGAGGGGTCATGTATACATGATGAGGTAGGTTTGGGGAGCAGTTCCTGAAACTTGACAATTGGGTTTAATCTTTTCTCATTAAACTATTACTTTGCTTATTTTAACACTATCTAGTGTTATTAGTAGGCTTGTGTCCACATCAACATGGAATTTATTTTCCTTAATAAGATAATAGTTACTTTCGGATAATAGTGTTTTCTAGAGTTTAGCTGAATGCAGTAGGGAATGCTGAGTGCTTCAGGTGATAACAGCAGGAGGATACTGGTGATGATAAGGTAGAGTTACCTGGGAACTCCCAAAGTTTATAAGCTTTTGTTTATGAGCTGAAGAAGGATGGTTCAAGATACCTATTTCAGAATTCTTGTTAAGCAAATCCCTGAAGTCAAGGGTACCATCCTGCTGAGGACTCAGGATGTATTTTATAACTGCTTGTTTCCATTTCTGTCTCACCTTCCTGTATTCAATGTTTCTGAAAGCAGGTACTCTGAATTGTTCTTTGCAGCTGCTGGTAGTGAGCACATCGTCTTATACAAAATTGCCTACGGTTAAATATTTGTTGAAGAAATAAGTGGATGGCTGGAAGCTGGGCTAAACAACCTCTTGCTTAAGAGAGAATCTGAGATATTGCATTGGGAAAGCTCCCCAGCGTTCTTACTTGCTGCAAGTAATAAATCTTTCCTTCTCCAAGAAAGAAAAAAACGAAAGAGACAATTTCCTTTATTAATGTTCTGAGGTTCTACTGTTCGTGAACCTTCAAGCATTTATAATATTAAACTGACAAGTGGAATCCTGTAGGCTTTCCCTGCCCTTCTTAGTGGGCCCTGTCTCTGTGGCTCACCTTTATCTTTTTTTTAAAATTTGTGATAAAAGTGATTAAATTTTATTAATCAAGATAGGAGGCCCAGGATACATTCTGAATAGAACAGTAGCAAATGGTAATGGCAGCACTTAGATATGAATCATACACATATACATATTATTTGACTTCTTTTGGTTAAATTCCACTCAGATAACTGCTCTCTTGATGGTCAGCTGCTACAGCACCCTGTCCTAAAACGTGCTGTGGCCTGAGAATGGAATGGCCCCGAGACATAATAAGCATGATAAATCATGTCATATTTCTCCATTATTCTCTGCCCTTTCCTGATGTTAATTCACACACCACTGAATTTGATAATTCAGTGTCCCCGTTTTCCCAGGAAAGACGGATATGAATTAACCACACCTGATGAAGCCAACCCCTTCATCTCACTTATTTCTTTGCAGAGACCATCATGAAATGCCTGTGAGGAAGCCACAGAGAGTAGGTTCCTGAGGGTCTCCATCAGCGCGTCCCTGTACAAGGCCTCTGAGCAAGGTCCAGGCATTCTCACTCCCCAGGAGTGAATTTGATGACCGCATCCTTGAGGGTCAGCCGCCCCTGAGAAAGAGCCATTCCTGACTCCTTTTCTTCCTCTTCCTCATCTTCTGAACTTTTTCCTCAGGCATCATGAGCCTTCAGAGGTATATTCCATGTTCCCCAGGGCTACCACAGCTCTGCAAGTCTTGGCTCCAGAATTTGCTGGAAACTCGCGTCCATCGTGTGGAGAGGCAAAAGCTCCCCACTCTCTTGACAATACTTGGTGCTCAGTACTGTGGAGATACCTGTCTGTCCCCAACACCAGTCAGTGCGTTCTTTGAGGGAAGGACGGTTGTCTTTACCACGTTTGTGCCCCACGCTAAGTTCAGTGCCCGGTACAGTAGAGGTGCTCAATAAATGTTTATTGATTAGATGAGGATGTATGCTCACAATTTTCCACTGGGGCTTAACACAAAATATTATATACAGCAAGTATTTGAGAAACTGAAAGAACAGTCAAATACAGAGGCAGGAGGGAGCAGAGCGACTGGATGGAGACACAGGCTCTGAAGTCAGTCACTGGTGCCAGACTTGCTCTCTCAGACACTAGTCCTATGACCTTCGTCAGTCACGTACCTCTTAAGCCTCAGTTTCTTTCTAGTCTATAAAACCAGGGGAAACAATACTGCTCACAATGACAAGGGGGTTTGGGATGCTGGCTCTGAAGTGCTTAGTGCAATATCAGATGTCTGGCAAGTGCTTTTAAAAGGGAGTGTTATCTGGAAAACAATCTGAGGACCCTGAGGCTCTGAAATTAAAGAGAAGAAGCATGAGAGAGGGATGTGGAGGAAGGAAAAAACATTGTTGAAGCCAAACTTTGTCTTGTTTGCTGTTTGACCATATCCCTCAGTCCACAGGATTGCAGAGTCTGACACGACTGAGCGACTGGGCACAGACTCCACCAGTGAGGGCTGCGTTTGGGCCATCTCAGAACCCATAGACACAAGCCACCACGCTCTGCGTTCAGAAAACAAGACCAAGAGGAGCAGTGGCCCTGCCGACTTTCTTCCCAAGCTCCTTGATCAGACAGCATTGCAGGCACTAAGGATCACAAGCACTTTCTGTTCTAGCCCTGTCAAGATCAGGGTTGACTCACGATATATGTGCATGTGTTTGTACATATATGTAATGTTTGTTGATAAATAAAGGTATATCTCACTTGCCAAGAAAAAAAGTGATCTGTTAAACTTATGGTTACCAAACGGAAAAGGGGGTACGGAATGGATAAACTGGGAATTTGGGTTTAAGATACACACTACTGTATATAAAATAGATAAACAATAAGGACCTACTGTATAGCACAGCAAACTCAGTATCTTGCAATAACCTTTAATGGAAAAGAATCTGAAAAAGAATATGCATATGTAAAATGGAATCACTTTGCTGATTCATGACACCTGAAACATTGTAAATCAACTACAACTAAAAAATAATTTTTTGTTTTGTTTTAAAGAGAGCTATTATGATGAAGTGAAGCCCTGAAAGCTCTAGGCTTGCTTTATACTTGTTACTGCATTTTCCTTCCAGCCCCCCAGGGCTGAGGTGTGGTGTCCATAGCAGTTCCTTTTTTTCCTTCCTCTAGCTTTACTGAGACACAATTGACATGCAGCACTGTATAACGTTCTCACAGCAGTTCACCACCCCAGTCCTGTTGGGGAAGATGCCAAATAGCAGCTGTGCCTTGCAGCCATCACGTGTCAGCTGGCCTCTCCAGTGCAGACCTTCTGAATAGCTTCAACCCTCTTTACTCCGTGGGCTCAATGGGAACCTTCAGGACACTGTCATTAATAATTATTAGCTCCTTGGAACCCTGCAAGCTGTTGACATGCTATAGAAACAGAAAACCCAAGTTTCCCACAGGGAATAGCCAAATATGTTTTAGACTCCTTTGAATTTTATTTGACCTTTTTATTTTCATTTCAGCACACTAAAGATGTAACTTCATTGTCTTCTTGCTTGCAAGTTTTCTGACAAGAAGTGTGCTGTGATTATATTTGCTCCTCTGTATACAATGTGTTTGTTTCTCTGACTTCCTTCAAGATTTTCTCTTCGCCTCTTGTTTGTGGCAGTTTGATTATTCTATGCTCAGATGTTGTGTTTGTATTTACCCTGCTTGGTGTTCTCTGAGCTTCTTGGAAATGTGGTTTGGTGCCTGTCATTAATTTTTGGAATTTTTTTTCTTCAATTTAAATTAAGCTTAAATTGTTTTGCCCTATTCTTTTTCACCTCCCCTTCTGGGATTCTAACATATACGTTAGATTATTTGCTGTGCTCAGTTCTGTGGGTTTTTTGTTTGTTTTTCCTTGTTTTTCTCCTCTGTGTTTCACTTTGGGTAATTCCTATTGAACTACCTTGCAGATTTCTGGTTCTCTCCTTGGCTGTGTTGTATAAAGTTGTTTCATAATTTTTAGAAAAAGAGCACAATAAAACATAAGCATTATCAAGGGGGAGGTATTTACAAGTTGCTAAATAAACACAGAGGAGGAAAAGTTTTCATAGAGATTATGAAATCTTGAAGATTAAATCTTGAAGGTTGAAGGTTAAAGGTTAATCTTAAAGGTTAAATCTTGAAGAATGAGAAGGAATTATCCAGGGGTAAA
Organism: Madoqua kirkii; assembly: GCA_006408675.1. Taxonomy (NCBI): domain Eukaryota; kingdom Metazoa; phylum Chordata; class Mammalia; order Artiodactyla; family Bovidae; genus Madoqua; species Madoqua kirkii. The sequence continues at coordinate 34,836 of SJYC01062952.1, forward strand.
AGGTGTGCATAGTAGCTTCTTTCACAAAAGCACAGAGGTATAAAACTGTATTCCCTATTTAAGGGAGCACTAGGAGAAGGTGATGGCACCCCACTCCGGTACTCTTGCCTGGAAAACCCCATGGGCAGAGGAGCCTGGTGGGCTGCAGTCCATGGGGTTGTGAAGAGCAGCAGCAGCAGTATTTCAGCAGAGTCAGAAAGGAACAAAGTAGAGTAGCCTTAAGCTCATGCTAAGGAGTTCTCACTTTACGCAAGAGGTAATAGGAAAACAGTAGATTTTAAGCAGTTGAATGACATGATCTAATTATACATATCACCCTCAAAACATGTGCTTATTGTCTGACCCTCCAGACTGGGTAAGGAAAATGGAAGTCAGTGGGTTATTACAGAAATGCCAGTAGGAAGGAAAAGGGATGAGGGGTTAAAGGACAGCTGTAGCAGCAGGGATAAAAAGGAGGGGCCAACCCAAAGAGATACTTAGGAGTTAGAGGTACCTTGGCCACTGAATAGAGGGTGGCCTAGGGTGATGAGGGCCTCCCTGGTGGTTTAGATGGTAAAGAATCTGCCTGCAATGCCAAAGACCTGGGTTGGGAAGAGCCCCTGGAAAAGGGAATGGCTACCCACTCCAGTATTCTTGCCTGGAGAATTCCATGGACAGAGAAGCCTGGCAGGTTACAGTCCATAGGGTCACAAAGAGTCAGACATGACTGAGTGACTTTCACTTTCACCTTAGGGTGATGAAGCTCCTTAGGAGATGGTATTAATAGTTTTTGAGGTAAGGATGTAGGGTAGAAGCAGGGTTGGGGAAGGGCAGAAATTGTAAATTCAGTCTTGGACAGACTGTGTTAAACTGTCCATGGAACATCCAAGTAGAGAGGACCCTAGTATCAAGGAGTCTTGTATATGGTTTTCGATCCTCCACTGAGTATGAGGAGAAGGGGGAACATGAAGAGAGAAACCAAGAATGACAACACAAAGGCTGAGAGGATAAAAAGCCTACAAAACCTGAGGAGAGGACATTCGTCATAGTTCTGGGGCAAGTGATTGTCACAGTGAACTCAGGTAGAGTGATATAATTGCTTATTTCAGCTTTACTACAAGTAATGCTAGTTAATGGTATCATTTAATGAATATGGGACTTCTGTTTATTTTTCACTGTATCCGAATCCCTTTGTACATTGGCTGACATGGTGTAACCTTTCTAAGTAGCAAAATACCAAAAAGCTAATGACTTTTTTGGGGGAAAATCAAAGAGAAGATTCATAGGAATATCTATACACACCACTGACTAAGCCAGTAATAATTTTTAAAAAGTAAGATGAGTTTTTTTCCTGAGAACACTGAAGTTTTCACTTTTTCGCTTGGTTTTACATTGTCTATAGAGAGGGCAGGCTCCTTTGCCCCAGTCACTTGGAAGTGAGTATCCTCAGAGCCTGCCTCAGACCACTTGCCCTCCCTCCTGATTTGTACTGAGTGTGAGGAGAGAAGCAGGGAGCCTGAACCATGTGGCTGGGGACTCTAAATCAAATTATTGTCATGTTCCCTAATTACTGTTTTGTCTGGAGTCTCAAGTGACATAAACCAGTGGTGCCTTCTTTGTTTTCAGGCAGTGCCAGAAGTCAGAGGCTGTAGTAAATGTGCTGAAGCACTGAAGAATGACTTTTACTGATATTTGTTTTCGTAAAAAACTAAGACACATTAAAAACTTAAACACTAGATGTTATACATATCTCTAATAACTAAAATATCTAGCTATTGGTCATTTACAATACATTGCATCCGTATTCTTTCACTTGAGCATAACAGCAACCTAGTGAAATAGATATTAACATGATTTGTTCATTTCCAAAGATGAGAAAACATAGATTTGGAAACTAAGTCATTAAGTCACACATATAGCAAGTGTCAGGCTTCCCATGTTGCGCTCGTGGTAAAGAACCGGCCTGACAATGCAGGAGATGAGGGTTTGATCCTTGGGTAGGAAAGATCCTCTGGAGAAGGGCATGGCAACCCACTCCAGTATTCTTGCCTGGAGAATCCCACTGATAGAGGAACCTGGCAGGCTACAGTCCATAGGGTTGCAAAGAGTCAGGCATGACTAAAGTGACTGAGCATGTATGCACATATAGCAAGTGTCAGGGATGAGAATCAATCCCAGGCTTCCAGATTCCAAAGCATCACCCTTTCTTATACCATTTGATCTCTTGTATGGAATCAGCACTTTGAACATGTTTGATTACTGCAGACTCTCTGAATGGTGCATTCTATTATGTAGGCATAGGGAAAAGGTGGCTAATGCAGTATTAAGATTCAATAGGATCTAGCTTTCCAGACCTATAGATTACTTACGGCACAATATTCCCCAGACAGGGACCTATGGAGTACAGCACCAACCCAGAAGAGTACCTGAAAATTCAGGGCGTCAAGATATTTGTGACTTATAAAGATAGTGAAACAACAATGGCAACAACACCTTTTTCATACTGCACAAAACACGAAGAGAATTTAGAGAGGATACAGAGCATCAGTGGATATGAGTTTGAGCAAACTCCGGGAGATAGTGAAGGACAGAGGAACCTGGTGTGCTGCAGTCCATGGGGTCACAAAGAGTTGGACACAACTTAGAGACTGAACAACAACATAGCATCAACGCTCTAGAGGAGTCCAGCCCTAAAACTGCTGGTTCTCATTTCCACTTGGTCCAGTATTATTTCTTTCTAGACAGATCTCCAGCAAGCAAGCTGTCTTTCCTTTTTCTGCATTTATGACTGTCACTAGGTGACCAAGACATTCTGATAGAGCTCAAATTATTCACCTGTCTCAGTGCAGCGTCTCAGTGGGCTACTAATCAAGTTTTGCATGCCAGACAAAATATCCCAGCATTCCTGTTTCAGGCCAATAGTCTTAACTGCCTTGCATTACACCAAAGCACTGTTGAGAAGGTAACAGGCAGGAAGGCCAAGGGTCTCCAAATGGGGAAATAGGCTGCAAGTGTCAGGCATTTTTTTTTTAAATCTCTTTCTTAAATGGCAGGAGGAAACAAACTAATGTTATATTTTTTTCCCCTTCTCTGTACAAATTTAAAAAGAGGTTTCTCTTAAAATTCCATGTTGCCATAATGACATCTGCTTCCACATGCACTTAACTTTTCTCAAACCTTGAGCTAACCAATGCATTTTTCTTATGGAAATATTTGTCTTAAACTATGTTACCGTACTATGCATTTATCCTAGACTCTTGTCTTCAAGTTGGTTCTGCCTAAAGGCTCAGAACTAACTTGACAAACCAGGATGTTAAACTCATACACTGTTCTCCTAATCTATGTTAATGAAACTATATATTTGTACGGAAATCTGCCTTTCTTCAAGATTCATGTCAATCGTTTTATGGCCGGGGATGACTCACCTGGTGCCAAGATTATCTCAAAATGCATGTTGTGGATGAGGGGCCTGGTGCCATTCTCTGAGTATTGAGACATTTCCTTTCTTTAATTAGCAGACTGCAAGTCAACCCACTCCAGTGTTCTTGCTTGGAGAATCTCAGGGACGGGGTAGTCTGGTGGGCTTCTGTCTATGGGGTCATGCAGAGTCAGATACGATTGAAGTGACTTAGCGGCAGTAGTAGCTATATAACATTCAGCTAAAGACTAGCAGATGGAGAAGGCAATGGCACCCCACTCCAGCACTCTTGCCTGGAAAATCCCATGGAGGAGCCTGGTGGGCTGCAGTCCATGGGGTCGCTAAGAGCTGGACACGACTGAGCGACTTCACTTTCACTTTTCACTTTCATGCATTGGAGAAGGAAATGGCAACCCACTCCAGTATTCTTGTTTGGAGATTCCCAGGGATGGCGGAGCCTGGTGGGCTGCCATCTATGGGGTTGCACAGAGTCGGACTCGACTGAAACGCTTAGCAGCAGCAAAGACTAGCAGGGGGGCACTCTTTCTGCCTACTTCTGATGTCTGTCAGAAGCTTTCTCTATCTCTTTTATACTTTAATAAAAACTTTATTATACAAAAGCTCAGTGATCAAGCCTTGTCTCTGGCCTTGGATTGAATTGTTTTCTGGAGGCCAAGAATCTAGGCGTCTTTTGTGGTTCAGCAACAACTTTTCACTGTGAGTGTGAATCTCTAGAGCTGTGTGGACTTGGCCATGCACTTTAAAGTCTCTCTAGCTTCAGTTGCTTCATCTCTAAACTCAGATTAATGATACCATAAAGTACCTGTTATTGAGAGGACAAATGAGATAATAAATACGGGTCATTTAGCTCACTGCTTGGTACATAATAAGCACAGAGTAAATTAGTGACCCTGTTATTGATGTTACATAAGACCCATGTCAAAGGAAAAGTGATTCTTTTTATGAATTAATAAGAATGCACTTACTAATATCTTTTAAATTGAGGTATCAGATAAACTTGCCATGCAGTATTAAGTCACGTCAGCCATGTCTGACCCTGTGGGACACTATGGACTGTAGCCCGCCAGGCTCCACTGTCCATGGGAATTTTCCACGCAAGAATACTAGAGTGGGTTGCCATGCCCTCCTCCAGGGAATCTTGCCAACCTAGGGATCCAAACCCTGAGTCTCTATGTCTCCTACATTGGCAGGCGGGCTTTGCTTTGTTACCACTATCGCCATTTGGGAAGTCTCAGATAAACTTAGTGAACATTTAAATAATGTATTAACTGCTTTTTCAATGATAACTTTTAGGTCTATTATATATAAAACAAACTTTTTATAGAAAATAAAGAATATTTGAAGGAATATTGTTAAACCTGATTCCTTTTGGTTTCCTTCTTTTGGTTCTTAGAAAAAGCATTACCTCAGTTGGCATCAAAACACTGAAATGAAAAGTAACAGAGAACTTCAACCCTAAAGGAAATTCTTATATGGAGATTTCATGATAACTTCTTAGAGAATTAGTTGGTTGCTTTACTATCAAGCGAGCTAAAAGAGAAAGAATAAAAATACCTAAGGGCATTTTTCTTGGTTAAGAAAACAAAATTGAAAACTGTTCAAGGACAAGTTTCCCACAGTTTTCTAGAGTGGTTTGGATTTTAAAAGACATGAGCATACCCATTCTGAATTATTATGAGTACTAAGAATGGTTGGCAAATAAGAGGCTAAAACAAAATTCTATATTTTTAGCATATACTTTGGTAAATAAACTGATATACCAATCTAATTTCACATAACTATTTACAGACTCAAGTGAGAATTAGTCCTTGAAAAATGATATTGTTCTAAATGGAAACCTCAGAAATGACACACTTAACCAATATATATTTTCATGGACTGAGAGACATACCACAGATTGTTGGGCAATTTTTGATGATAGAATAATATCTTGAGACAGACTTTTCTGATATACT